>JARKHS020032085.1:0-63305 GCA_030143305.2 Amblyomma americanum
ATTGAATATTTTGGTCGACGGAGTGTACAAGTAAACCGGGATCTAGTGTCTGCCCTTAAAGCTACGTGCACATAAAATGCGGGCAAGTTTTTCAAGTTACATGAAGATAAGCAAAATTTGCTAACTTGAACTGTGCTCAGTAAGTCGTGCAATTCAGCCATAGCAAGCATAAACGTTGCTTCTTTTCCTAGATTTGTGCCCTTTAACCCGTTTTTTAATCTCTTTCTTGACGGCACGGTCCAAGTGTTCACACACTGTAAAATTGCTACCGCGACTTTCCCCGTAACTACTGATAACCCTTACATAGAAGCGCACAGAGCCTCCAAGAGCCGTTTTAAAGCAAAAAAAGAAAAATTGATTGTTGGTAACAGGCAATGGCGCAGTATCTCTCTCACATCACGGCGGACACGTGAAACACGCCATAAGGGAAGGGATAAAGGAGGGACTGAGAGAAGAAAGGAAGGAAGAGGTGCCGTCTGGCAGTGTTTTACTACAGCACATCCCACCCGATAACCATTTATAAATCCTACAGAAACGCACACAGGCCGTTGAAAAGAATTTCGGACCGTTTTGGCTCCACCTTGCGACCATTAGAAAAGCTACTCGAGAATAGACCATATTCACACTGTCAATCAGGTCATAGAAAATGCGCAGAATATAACTGACCCTATATATAGCCTTCACAGATTACAAGAAAGCATTTGATTCAGTCAAAACCTCCGCACTCATGCTGGCATTGCACACTCACAACGCATAAGAGCGTTAAGGAAAAACAGTAGAACATATCTATAACACTGCACAGACACAATAGTCCTCGGTAAAGTCAGGAATAAAATTTTGGTAAGGAAGGGTGCTAGGCCGAAAAACACATTCTATCCAGTGCTATTCATCGCTTCTTTACACGAGGTATTCAGAAACCTGGATTGTGGACCGTTGAGGTTAAGAGTTAATGTCGAATGCCTTATTAACAATAATAACAAGTTACCTATAGAGGCAAAGCAGAGTATGGGCCGTGAAGATAGTAATCAGAAAATTACAATAATAATCAACAGCCTCGGAAGGAATCAGCTGTCTACGATAGGTGGCGAGGCGTTGGAAGTATTAAGAGAATACACCTAGTTAGGGCAGGTAGAGGCCGCAGATCCGGACCATGAGATGGATATCACTAGAAGACTTAGTAGCTCTAAGTAGAGTGTAAACAGAAGTGGCGATAATGGACATCAGTGTTTGGCAGACGAACAGATAGATAGACACGGGTTGTGAAAAAGAACCATCCACATTCACGTCAGTGCAGCAAAAACGCAGTCCCTCGTAGAAAACTCAAGCAAAATTAACGCGCCGCAAAAATTACAATCGAAAATTGTGCCGGACACGATGAAAGGCGTTGGCAAGGTCAATTTGAAGCATTGCCAGTTGTTCCTGAGGATTGCTGCAAAACTGTAGAACTGTTCGGGCAATATGTAGGTTAGCCACCTTGGCTTCTCGTTGCGTTCATGCGTTTCCCTATTTAGTCAGTTCTTACGACTGCTGCATCACACGCATTATTCCACGCAAACAGAGTTATTGTTGTTAGTACTGTTGTTCGCGCTTTAGGTACCCTACTGCACGGCAGATGATTGATGGCAGCCACGCACCAATGCGTGTGAAAGTCATCAGCGTACACACAGATAATACAGCACTGCTGGCATTAATAACAGCAATATAGTACAGCAGTACCTGGAGAGCTAAAGGGACAGGCGCAGCGCAGCATATCAAGAGGCCTGCAGACAGACGTTGCTACAGATCAGCATTCGAACATTCATCAAGGGGGTGCCATGTCATGTACGTAATCCAGGGAATGAACGGCCCCACGGGCAGGTGAGTGAGGCACAGCATAAACACCACTCACAATCCACAGGTTTCGTTCCTAGCCCTCTACAGCACATCCCTGAAGCGGGGCGATGGAGATGGCGCCTGAAGTAACACCGCCGAAAGGCCTCCTGTCTTCAACCCTCTATAATGCAGACCCTGCGATTGGACTGCTGTCTCGGGGAGTTCAGTTTACCAGCAACAAGGCAAGAGCTCGCTACGCCGTGATAGATGAAAAGGTTGACTGCCGACCCGCAGTCAACGCCACCACTGAAGTACTACTCGTGCGGCTGTTAAGGGACCCCACTTTGGCGGCATCTCGTGTGGGAGTGCTAGGGGCTTCAGAAAATGCGGGACAAGCACTGCCCCACAACAGTGACGTCTTATGACAACTGGATTCAGCCGCAGTCTGCGGCAGAATAGACACTTGCGTCACTGCGGCGATTCGGTTGTGAGGCTCTCATCACTGCGGCGATTCGGTTGTGAGGCTCTCATGTTGAGTCACACTTAGCCCCGCCTTACCTTCCTCACCCTCTTAGTCCTCGAGCTAACGTTTTTTTTATTAAATTCATTTTTGTCTCTCAATTGGAGCAGGCACATAGCTTTGTGATGAAGTTAAACAAATTAAGTGAAAAGCATTTTTGGAAGCTTTCGAGCCAGGACAAAGAATGGCCTGCGTTTCCTGCCGCTTAGCAGTGCCGCGCCTCACTGAATCAACTCCCTGCTCTGTTCCCTTACCTGCACAGCGAATCCATGTTCCTTCACCACGGCACACCCAAAGCTGAGCGCAATGCTTCCCATCATAGCACACACGTTACCAACGTCATCTGCTGCAGCCGCAAAAGTGGTGCCAGACTGTCCGTAAGGTAGAGCCACTTCCGGGTACACCCTTTCCACCCTCCTGCAAGAAACACGACAAAAAACCCCAGGACGGTTACGAGTGTGCAATTTTTGAGTGTTAGCTGTGGTGTGACAGCAAGTGATATTTCAGCGATATGTATTTCTTTTCCCAGAAGACAGCGAGGCAGAGGAGGATGTGGACTTGCCCAGGGCTGTAGTGATATTCTTAAGTGAACTTGTTTTGGAAAGATTGCTAACCTTTACAGTTAATACCGCCCGCATCCCGGGCCCGTGGATTCAGAGCGATGGATGGGCTTCTAACACAACCAAAACCGTCAAAACAACCGCGAACCAAATCGTCCGCATGATAAGAGGTGTCACCAAACACCGCGAAGGTATGGGCCAGATGAACGCCGGTTAGACTGGTGAACAACCTTATAATCAGCGGGATAGCTTACGCTCTCCCCTGTGAAACCACGAACAAAACCAAAGAGAAGAATATTGAGCTGATCATTCCGACTGCGTACCCGAGGACCCAAGGCATACACATCAATAATTATAATGAAATGGTCATAGCCCTCGGTCTGATAATACTTTAGACTGATAACGTTCCACACTGCTCACATCACATGAGACCACGCTCACCACCACCATGGCGGGCAGAGAGATCATGAAACTGCTAGGCATATCGAAAGACCTGCGAGTGCTAGTATACCAACAATCACTCTCGCCATGGGATCTGACACCGCATTAAGGTGTCCCCAATACTAAAGCACATACATCACAAGCTGCACGCCGGCCGCTGCCTGGGCCGGGCTCGGCAGTGGTAGCGTCCATGGACCAAAGTTTCAACGCGGTTATAGTGGCCTCTATACGAGCCAAGAGCCCTGTCACTGCAGAGGCCACTGCACTGTCACTGGCGATAAAACATTTCAATCACATAGGTGCCCCTTGCGACATCGTCACCAACTCTCACAAGCTTGCCTGGATAAGATGACGGGCCGACCACCCACAAGAGTGACGATCATCTTGGGCTCCAATCTCAACGAACATGATCGCATTACGTGGACCCCAGGCCACGAGTTACTCTAGTGCTTCTAGAGAATTAATGCTTTAGCTCCAAACGTACCTACCGAGCGACCGCACACGCGCCTCTCCTCAGAGGAAGCCAATGCCTGGCGCCAAATTCAAATAAACAACTTTCGAAACCCTTCTAGATTCCATAGGTCATTGAAGATCTGTCTGCCTGTTATTGAGGAGCTAATTAAGCCGCCAAGTTACTAAGAAGACACCCTTCAAGCAGAGAGGTCTTCCTTATATGGGGTCCTGCTCATGAGGGCATTTCGGTCAATGAGGTTGCTCATAGCCTCGCTCCAGAATTATACATCCCAGCAGCTCTGTAAGTGCCCCTGAGTAGGAATAACGACCCTCTTATAACGTATAAGGAAATAACCGAAACACCTTGACTGGATAGAAGAAGACTCTCACTTCCGGATAGGTGACTAACTCCAAAGTAGTGCGGGGCTGGAGAAGGCTTCAGGTCAACAGATTCTTTCCATACTCTATATTACACGATGGAGACACTGGGGAGCCTAAGCTCTGCAGTAGCTACCCCAGAATGACTTCGCAAAGTCACTTAACTTGGGATTGTCAGGATTCTCCTGGGGCTAAATCACAAAACATCCAAGACCTTGCCACATGAGAAGAGCTGATCCGGAGCCACGACTCGGATCAGGAAAGACTCGTCATCCGTCAGGCAGAGACAGCTTACTACAATACTCTCTCCGCGGTTTCCGGTGCTGAAAGCCGGCTGAGAGGCACACCCTCCTAATAGCGGCTCCCTGACCGTGGGGCCCCATGATGATGGGAGTAAAGTTCATTCATTCATTCATTCATTCATTCATTCATTCATTCATTCATTCATTCATTCATTCATTCATTCATTCTAGTTTCCACAAAATCTATCCCGCCCATTACCAAACACCTGCCCATGGTGCAGCGCTATTCCAAAACTTTGATATATGTCATAGGGGCACTAGGCTAACACGCAGCATTTACAGACACCGGACACGTCCCTAGAGCAATGGGAGGTACAGCTGACTAGCGTTACCTTGGATAACTAACGAACACTCCTTCAACTGGTGCGCTTGTCCGCCGAGGCCACTGAGGTCCTGGACTGAGGTCGCGAACCACCACTTAGTCAACGCATTTGTTCTGTGATTAAATGCTTCAACACGAGAGCGTTAGTATCCCCATGTGGGCTAAAAATTGTCCGGCATCGGCGTTGGCGGCCGTTTGAAGCCTTCCTGCCAGAGCTGGTCCAGCAACCTACGTGGGCCACGCAGGCGCAAGGTCATGTGATCTTCTGGCGCCATCACAATCTGCCCTTTGTGTTGTGAGAAAACTGATCGCCGAGGCAGGTGACAGTAGAGCAACTTGGGTCGCACAAGCTCCAACGGTGGCAGCACATACCACGGAAGAGCAGTGGCGCATCGCTTAACCACTACACCACTGCACCAGGAGTGGCGTCAGGAGTCTTAGGAATCTTTAAATGTAAAATCTTAGGTTACGAATTCCGCACATGTGGGCATTAACCATTAACGCTTGCGCGTCATAACTTGTAGGCGGAGCTCAATTCTCCCCTGCAGTTTTTTCCTCAACCTCCTCAGTACTGTGGATAGCGCCGACTAAAGGATGCAGAAATCATTGAAATTGTTTGACTTGGTCTTTCTTGTCCTTTCCACTTCCTTGATTAAGGCGGCCTTTCGCTCCAGCGTCAGAGGTTTGCACCGTTTGGGGTCGGACATCTTGGCCGATATTCGGGAGTGCCTCTTGCGCACACCACACACTACGGGACAATGTCGAAGTGAATTGGCGTCATGCGCGTAGCCCGGGGCATACAAAGAACCGCAATAGCTCCCAAAACCACTCTTTCCAACGGGCACGTGCGAAGTACCGACTGACCTGACAGGACCGATAAGATCCAGAACACAAACATTTAGTATGGGTGCAAGGCCACCAGGGCCTCAGCTCGAGTATTTCTTCCTCGGGCACTCTACAGGTGGGATGCTGTAGAACCCCCTATCCCACTGCTAACCTTGACAGAAACACTTCAGCACATCAGGCTGTCCCGCAGGATACACTGCCCGCCAGACAAAACGTTCGATTAAGCCTAAGAGATATCACTTCGTAATATTCAGGCCAACACTTTTAATACTCCGGTTAGGCTACGCGCTATAGACCCAGAGTCGTTCGCATCGAAATGTAAGTTCTGCGAATAGACGGGAGACATATACCACATGATATAGGTCTGTCAGGAAAACACGTGCGTACACGTCATAGAAAAACCAACGCACGAGGGATGGGAGGCAGCTCTGTCCAGCTCCGACGGTGCGGACCAGAAAGACTTCGTAACAAGCGCCTGACCAGCAGCCTTCGCAAACGAAGATCCAGAATAAAATTCACGCCTATCAGGACCACCTAAAAGTGTCAATAAAGCTTTTTTACCACCGCCACCCACACCATCACCACCACCACCGGGACTGATAAGACCCAATGAGCCCCCGCGCATAAGTGACGCACAATGGACCACTCGCAATATTGCTAAAATTTCAAGGTCATCCTTCGCGACCGCAGTCGGCACGAAGTAGGAACTGCGCGCTCGTACGGAGCTCTTATCACCTGTTGGTAGTGGCATTTGCCTTCAGTTCTCCCCAATCAAAATTTTGCTATACATATTCCGCTCGGAAAACGTCTCGAGGTTAGCAGGGGCAAATAGATAGCAGCTGAGGTTAAGGCGCGGCGCGAAAACTTCCGACTTAACAGATATTTCTAGATATGCGCATTAGAGTTAACGAGGTTTAACTTAAATGCATAGATTCAAAGCTGCCGTCTCAGAGGCACTCCGCTCTTGACTGGTCTCCACTCTCCGGCGAAGGCCAAATTGGGCAACGTGATTCGAACGGCTGGCTCTAACCAGGTGCGATTATGCAGAGTGCACCTGACCTCTACCAAGGATCCGCCGAATCATCCATGGACTACGGTAATTTGTGTCGCCCTTGTGTTAATTATTTTGCGAACCAGCTAGTGCACGCGAGTGCAAGGGAATGTAGGATTTTAACGCGATAGCGATAAGGGCCCCGTGTCGCAGAAAAGCCGGTGTCGGCGTCGGCGGCGTTGGCCGTGAGCGAAAAATCCCAGAAGCATTCATAAATAAAACCGACCCGCAAATTGGTCGCGTTGGGGAATCGAACCAGGACCTCCAGAGTGCGAGACGAGCACGCTAGCCACTCCGCCACGCCAGCTCGATAGATTGGAATGAACAAAGGAGCGTCTAGTGAATACGGTGTTGTCTTAGAAGGGAGCTTTAGAGGCATGTACTGTGGTGTATATTAGTAAAGTACGTTTCCACTAGTTTTCCTCTTCGCTTGGCGCGCGCGTAGCACCATCAGGCGGCGCCCACTAAAAACACTCCCTCCTCCTCCTCCTCCTCCTCCTCCTCGCAATGTACGCCTCTGCCCCCTTCTACCAACTGTACCAACAGATAGCGCACGACTGTAGCGCCTCCCGCTCGTCTCGTTCGGGCGCAGTGGGGCCGTGCGAGGACGCAGGAATCACGCGGTGAACGGCGAACAACGCAGCGCACATCCAAGGCGCGGTTAACATGAAGCTTGCGGCTTGCCGCCCGTTCGTTCGGCGCGGAAGCTATGCTGGCGTTCGTGGCATCGGGTTTCTCGAGAACGGTGTGCCGACGAACTACGAGTGCAATTTGAGTCTCGAGCGTTTCGGCGGTATGAGGACTGATGTAGAGAATGGCCTTCTGCATATATAGAAATTAACATATTACGCTATCGCATCATACCCTCAAGGCGGAGCTTGAGTGCACCCTCCAATTTTACTTCAACACAGAAGCCCTAATAAACACAATTGCAAATAGACTTTGGAAAAAATATTACTTTCTACCATAGACCGCTATATTTATGGAAACTATGCGTGACTTTTTGCACAATTGGAATTAACAATACATTTCGTTCACATGTCAAATCATCATATCCTGTTCATTTTTCGAACTTACACTACTGGTACTGGAACTAAAATAGAATTACTTTGCATGTATACGATTATACGGCTCGGTATAACAGCTTCCATAATTTTATCTTAGGGGTGTAGTTTTTATCTTAGTTCTTCTGTTGCATGCTTCCGAAGACCACAGATCAGCATTTCGTGCCGGAAACAGACGGTGGCTTTATGGACTCGCAAATACGATAGAGTTTCTACAGTCTCCCCTCCGAACAGAACGCCTACAACTGTGAAAGTTCGCCTGCCGAAGTCTTGATGGGCACCATTACCACTACCAACAGGCTCATTTATTAACTTTTTGTATAATTCAAGAAGAATTTCAGGAAGAATTGCAATTCGGTTAGCTCTATGATCTCTATATCGTCGCGAGTGACGATTGCAAGTGCGCTGTCGCATTTTAATTTCAATTTTAAAAATTATTTACTTTGGAACATGCATATATAAAAAAGCGGCTGACAAAAGCATCTGGGTCATTAGCAAGTTGCTACTTTGGGCAGATGCAATAAGTGCACAAAATAGAGTGCCCGGGGGCAAGTAAGATATAATTTCAAAACGTGTAAACTTTTTATTGTTCCGCTATACTGATATACTGATAATGCAAGGGTAAGTTGCAAGGGCAAGGGTTAGTAAAGGTGACTCCAATTTGAGACGCTAGCAGGCTACAGACACGACGCCAAATTTCCATTCGATTGGGTCAACGGCGTATTCTGCCTCTTATTTTATTTATGTGTTTATTTATCAAAGGTATACTGCAGGCCGTATCCCAAGCAGGAGGAGCATACATGAAATATAAAAAAAGGAAAGGGTTTACAGCAAACATATGAAAATACAAAATACGTTACACAGGAAATGGAAAAGCGAAGGCGTAGAATTTATACAGTAGAAGAGGTGCTGAGCTATTCTACAACGTTGAAGGAAATTAATAAGAGGTAAACATGATTGGGTCGTTAATCCTTTGAGTTTAATACACGTGCCTCAGTCATACTGAAAGATACAGTTGGAAAGAAAAGGGAATATTGGAATGTGATTGTTTTTGAGAAGAAACACGTTAAAGGAAGGGAAGTAGAACGTCGCCTCTGGCCTGAAGGAAGCGGCGTAAAATATAGGTTGGAGTGAAGCGCTAGGTTTCGTTTCATAATTAATACAGACATTTTAAACAGGAACTTGAGTCGCGATAGGAGGGTATGAATTTGTTTGGGTACCATTGCAACATTATAAGGAAACTGTGCGATCGTATATAGAATATATGAAGCGAATGGCTCGGCGCTCAATCTTTTGTAATGTGCCAATGCTGATTTTAGTGAGGGGGTCCCAGATGATGCAAGCATATTCTACTTTAGAACATATCAGAGAAGTATATGCTAGGTGCAAAACTGCGCGCATCGCTGCGAACCTCGTTTAACAAGAAACCTAGACTGGCCTACCTGTCCAGTTTCACCTGCTCCCTCAGTTTGCTTGCGCGCTCCTTGGAGAGCAGTTCTCCCACCGAGCCTCCGGAGGCGGCGTCAGCCACATGCCGTAGTCCGTCGGCCACGGCATGGCGGAGCGCCTCGATCACCACGTGCTCAAAGTCACCAGGAATGTGCCGAAGGCCTGCGCAACAGTCCGACAAGGTCGCTCAGCACTTTAGCGTCAGTGACCAGTAACGAATGCAAAACCGTCCGGTCCTAAAGTTTCTCAAGATTACTTAGAAGATAAAGAGGCGCCATCATCTGTGCAAGCGTTTTGAGGGGCGCTTCAAACACTCCTGCGATGCCGGGAAGTGGACACTTCATACTTGGCTTCGCTATCAGTGGGTCGAAAATGTGGGTTCTACTAAGCAGTTACTGCATGCTTCGCTCTGTAAATATGAAATCGTTTAAAAGTACGTTTTTATTTTTTATTTTATTTAGCCAATCTAAATACAAAATGTCAACTTCGCGGCATTTCCTGAGGGGGTGAAGTGCCGGTCACGGTTTTCTTCTTCTTGCTAAGTGTATGAGAATCTATATGCATCTAGCAAACGGCATTGTTTATGAGTTTTAATCACATATGCGTAAGAGCTCGCGAGGAAACTGCGCTTAAGAGGAAGAAGAGTCGGTGAACAAATGCGCGGTAACACGTACTGCCTTTGTGAAATGTTTAGAGCCGAGGGATCGGTTCTAACAAAGTTTGAGCGGAGAACGTAGTGAACGTAGCTGAGGACTGCGTTCCTTGTTCGAACGTTATGTCTTAGCAACTGGTCCTTCAATATACTAAATTCGTTGAGAATCAGGCTATTATGCGTTAGCATAAGAGCCCCATTGGGACTGCAAGCCGGCGGTGCCACACACTTGCCAAATGCCAAGGTTGGTACACGGAAAAGCCAGCTGCAACAGGTCACGTGCCACTGTCACCACCTTCCGCGGTTGGTACGTGACAAAGAAGAGAGAGGGAGGGCCCCTCTCATTTTTAAGTGTAGAAGAGGGAGAGACTGGAAGGTGGCTGCACTGGAACAAAGCTGTCATGTGTCAATGTTGGTATGCACGCCACTGTCATCTGTGACTTACAACCTGCCGCGGTTAGCAGGTGGTGAGGTGGTGGGAAACCTCGTGTCCTCTTCAAGCGTAGAAGACGGATAGACCGGTACGGGGTTGCTACGGGAAGAACCCTGTCACCTGCCAAGGTTGGTACACGGAAGAGGCAGCCGTGACTTATCACATTTCACGTTTGGCAGGTGGGGAAGTGAAGAAAGGCAAATGCCCCCTGAGATGTATGGTATTTGCGCTTGTGCCTGACAGCACTCAGTGAGGTTCTTATCTTACCGCACTGTCACTGCTAACGGTAATTAGTTGTCCTTAATGTTTCTTAAGGCGTTCGATATCTCTTGAAAGTGAGGGGAACGCTAGTCTTCCCCTCTCCGAAAACACGGGCTTCCACAGACGCTACAGGAGCCGCATTACACGGCTTGAATCATGTGACGGACCCCTGCAATCTTCTCTTTTGAAGAAGCCTGCAGCACTCGGAGTTCAGTTCAAAGAGCCGCTGGGGAAAGCTTCATTAAATTTGGTTCTTAGTAAAAACACCAGATGTTTTTTTAACTATTTACGATCGTTTCTTTAAACCATAGGATAGATATGTTGGTGTGGTCTTTGCAGGCGGATTGTACAGCAAGGCGGACAGTATGTACGTGATAGAGCTCAGTGATTAAGCGGTTAATTAACTAAAATTTACTAATAAACATTAACTGTTGATTTTAGGGGCAACATTATATTAAGAAATGGAACCACTCTAAATAGAAGCTGAGTGCTGTTTCTAAATTTCCTTCACGGGCAATTAATTTCTGAGTATTTAAGGCCAAAAATATATATGTTTCAGCTCCTACACTTGACTTCCCACAGAGCACATGTTTAAAATGGCGTCGCTAAGCGTACGATTGTCGCGCAAATCCGGTTATCTGCTTCGACGGCATAAAATAGAGGAACGGCTTCCGGATTTGCTGTATTAGAAATGCGAGCGGCGTCATTTTGCAGAATATCCCGCGTTGTGCAGAAGCTCCGGTGTCGTCGTCGGCGGCGTTGTGAGCGAGAAAGAAGGTGCCCTAGCTGCCGTCTAGGTCACATGACATTGTGACGTCATTCACTGGCCAATTGTGGCAGGTGGGAACCTGTCCATCGGATTTTGAGCAAACTGCCAGCCATGGCAGCTTACAGTTAAATAAATGATTGTTCTTGAGACGCTGTTCGGGATGAGAAACCTGGGTCTTCTCTCAAGCTCCATCGACACTTTTGTTTGAGACTGTCACATGCCCAGGCAGCGGCGGAACTCTTAGCGGCTGCACAAGTGCTTCAGGAGTAGTACGAGGAATCCGAGCGATCTACGAATGCAAAGGATAGAAGGACCAATTCCGCATATACGCGCATTAACACATTAACGCTATAGTGTCATGCTGTTATTTCGTAGCTTAGGTGTCCAATTTAATTTTATTAACGTCATTTACAGTTTCTCAGGTTTAGCGTAAGAGGAGCTTCGACATTTACGTCCACACGGAAATCGACATTCAGGTACGTAGTCTAAGCAGAAAAAACTGCGACGTGTCAGCGAGTCTTTGTCATGAATCACTGACGTGGAACATCAAACTCTGCTTGCCAAAGTGCGGTAGAGGCACGAGCAGGCCGACTTCTATTTGTACAAAAGTGTTCTGAGCCCGCGGGACTATAGACTTAGGAGCAGGTTTTATGTGGCGTCACACAAAAGCAGCCTCCCTGCATGCTCAACGAATGATAAGGGAATTTTTTATCGCTTATTTGGGTTTAACATCCTAAAGCGACTAAGGCTAGGAGGGACGCCGTAGTGAAGGGCTCCAGAAATTGCGATCACCTGGGGTTCCTTAACGTGCACTGACATCGCACAGTACACGGGCCTATAGAATTTCGCCTCCATCAAAATTCTGCCGCCGCGGCCGGGATCGAACCCGCGTCTTTCAGCTCAGCAGCTGAGTGCCATAACCACTGAGCTACCGTGGCTGCCGGATAAGGGAAAAAGAAGTAATGGAAAAATTTTGTTGTAATCATTGCCTTTCTATTTTTTGAATTACCTAAATTATAATAAGATTTCTTTTCTAGATATGAGGAATCAGGTGCTGAAAGACCTTTTACTGCGCGGGACTGGCCTCTATGTAAATATTATATAATGGTGCCGTTCGTAATCATATGTCTATTGCTAGGTCTCGCTTGAAGAGAGAAAATTAAGTTCGCCTTGCGCCTCCTGTGAACCTGCTCTCTGACTGCCCCTAGTGTTGCTGCTAAACGACGGCTTCTTATTGTGACCAATACCAAAACAAAGCTGGCTGAGGCGTTGGGTGCATCTCTAGCTTATGCACTCCATTCAGTGTACTTCTACTGTCCGCCGGGACTCAAGCCTTGAGGTATAGTGGATACGCCTATCCACTTTGTGACCCACCGCCTATGTCATACCATTCGAACTTCACCCACCAGAATCACCCAGGCTGATGCCAGTACCAGCACCGTGGAAAGCTTAAAAGAACGTCTCGCCGTCTTGCTGACTCACGGCTCATGCCAGTACCAGCACCATACAAAGCTTAAAAGAACGTCTTGCTGGGCAAGACGTTTGAAACGTCTTGCCCAGTCTTTCTATGGTGCAATCTTTCCAGTCTTTCTAGCCTTTCCAACGTCTTTCCATGGGGCAACCAAAGATGCACCATGGAAATTGTGTGCTCACCCTCATATGACAAGCTGCACAATCCGTGGGTACCCAAGAGATTCCACGGGAACATCCTTGAAGACGTCAAGAGGACTAGCTGGCGTGTTCGGAACAAGAGGCAGCCGGTGGAACGACGATGCCAATTTATGTGATTTCTACTTCAGTCTGGAGAACGGCGCCCACATCTCGTTTCGAGAACCGCTAGGAGCTTTTGTCCCCGTGGTGCGAGTTCCAGTGTCACCTCCTGGAGCATACAGCAGCGCTGATTGTCGTTAGTGGGTTGAACGTCCTCTCGAGTCGTACGTTAGACTCCCTAAAGAAGACGATCTCATGTACGCAGAGGACATGACAACTCACTGAATATATTTTTAGAGGATCACTGCTACGGTCGCTGACGCACCTTGTAAATCGAATCCCTCGAGAATGTTGAGTGTCTCGAGCAACACAGCGCCCTGGGTGGGCAGCGGAGTGGTGTGAACTCTGACGTCTCCACGGTAGGTGGTGGAAATAGGCTCCACCTCCAGGGGCTCGGTCGAAGCAAGGTGTGCGGCCAGGTCTTCGGTGGAAAGAACGCCGCCAGCCTGCCGCACGGCATCCACCATGCTCTCCGCCACGGGACCTTCGTACATGACCCGCGGTCCCTCCTGGGCTAACCTCTGCGAATGTGCAATAGATAACGCCACCATAACGCCATCTTCACGATGTCGATGTGGAGAAGCTGGCATACCAGGCGCGTTTCTAGAAAGCCGCAGGTAATTTAAAGTGTAGGCTTTTTATGTAAAAGGATGCATTTATGGGCACAGTAATGCCAGAATTGGTGGACCTAAAAAAACGCGAATAGTGTTAATAACTTGCATAACTAATTATAATACTGAACTTAATAACAATCACAGATAGGAGCCTGAATGTAATTACAGATTTCAAGCTGGCTCATTCATTCAAAGCATAGTTAAGAGTGATGTAACTGGGGCAGTGCAAAGCGCAGTCAACTGTTTTGGCCGGTCTTCTTATGCTGGAAAACAGGACTACACAGGAGGTATGTTGCAAAAATATACAGGTTCGGTTGCTTCCGATCTCCTATAAAATTCAATCAAATGCGCTTGAGCCCTAAATGGTTATTACAAATTTTGCATAAACGATATTGGCTAATTACATAAGCTGGCACAAATATAGAAATAGTCTGAGCTACGCCACACAAAAGCAAACATCCTCGGAACCTTTGCACAAGTTCTTCTAGGGCCAGGAACTCGCATATGGTAGTCTGTTGATGGCTTTGCTTGTCAAAATATTCGGCACAGACACTTAGGACTGCTTCGGTGTGAGGATGCGAAAGCATTACTGTCGCTGTCTGCATTGACGCTCACCCATACACACGCCACCCACACACACAGGCCCGAACGGCACCATCCAGAACGCGGTAGGACGAACGGTTGCATCACAAGTTTGATGATAATAATAATTGGCTTTGGGGGAAAGGAAATGGCGCAGTATCTGTCTCATATATCGTTGGACACCTGAACCACGCCGTAATAATAATTGATTTTGGGGGGAAAGGAAATGATGTAGTATCTGTCTCATATATCGTTGGACACCTGAACCGCGCCATAAGGGAAGGGATAAAGGAGGGAGTGAAAGAAGAAAGGATAAAAGATATGCCGTAGTGGAGGGCTCCGGAATAATTTCGACCACCTGGGGATCTTTAACGTGCACTGACATCACACAGCACACGGGCGCCTTAGCGTTTTTCCTCCATAAAGACGCAGCCGCCGCGGTCGGGTTCGAACCCGGGAACTCCGGATCAGTAGTAGAGCGCCCTAACCACTGAGCCACCGCAGCGGGTAAAGAACCGCGCCGTAAGGGAAGGGATAAAGGTGGGAGTGAAAGAAGAAAGGAAGAAAGAGGCGCCGTAGTGGAGGGCTTCGGAATGATTTCAACCACCTGGGGATCTTTAGCGTGCACTGACAACGCACAGAACACGGGCGCCTTAGCGTTTTGCCTCCATAAAAACGCAGCCGCCGCTGTCGGGTTCGAACCCGGGAACTCCGGATCAGTAGCCGAGCGCCCTAACCACTGAGCCACCGCGGCGGGTCAAGTTTGTTGTGAAAATCGGTTTTTAAGAGAAGGAAATGGCGCACTAAATGCCTGAAATCTCGGTGGACACCTCAACTGCGCTTTACGAGAAAAGCAAAGAGTCTGGAAAGGCATGCAATTGAAGGTTCATATGACATCGGTTCGAATCCCTGTCGCAAGCTAGCCTCCAACTTGTCTTGCACATGCAAGATTTGTGCAGCGAGGAATCGTATGACACCACCCGCAGCGTTGTACGACAAACAGTTGCGTCGCAATTTTGGTACGAATGTAGTATAGTAAGCTGGCGCCATATTGACGTCAACCACAGTGGGGCGTATGTACTATAGACGAACGACATCTGTACGATTGTCGAAAATGGCAATGCTCAGCTTGCTGTGTGTGTCCTATGTCCGCAAGATGACGTCACACTAATTCTATTGCCATCGTTGGGGTTTTCAGTACCATCTTCAGTAGACACACTACTGCACGTCGCTGGCTTTTCTCGCCATGAGACCGGTAATGCTTTCGCATGAAAAAAAAACTGACATTAGGTATTATACATATATCAATACAAGCAAATTCGCGTCAGTGCATAGCTAACCAATGTGGGTCACTTGGATGGTGGCCAAGTGCCCATGCCTGCGTGCCGACCCTGGGACAACGTCTGTGGCCGGCTATGGCTTAGTGGCGGACCTTCCGAGACGTTTATAAGCGTAGACTTCGGCGTTATGGGTTTATTATGTTGCGACAGAAAATTTGGGTTCGCTTGCTGGCAAACGATGTATAATAGAGCGCCAATAGTATTCCTAACCAAGGGACTGCAAAAAAAATAAAGTGACTTTATAAAATTTTTTTAAAGATTGCCAAAGAGATTCTTGTGAGAAATGAGCGCCATATATGCCTGAAAGGGAAGGCTGTCGAGAACGTCCCCTCTGTGGACATTCCTCATTCTATAGTGTGAGAATGTCCCAAGTTGGCGGGCATGGGAATGGATCGAAACGTAACGTCTGCAGCATAATTATCATTGTAATTTTAGGCCAGTTAATAAATAAGTTAATAAGTTAATAAATAAGCGCAAGGTAGTCGACATAAGGAAGTTTAATATGGAGAGAATCGAGCATGCTCTAAAGAACGGAGGTAGCCTAATACCAGTCAATAGAAAACTAGGCATAGGTAAAAACCAGATGTATGCATTAAGAGACAAGCAGGGCAATGCCATTAGCAATATGGATAAGATAGTTAACGTAGCCGAAGAGTTCTACACAGACCTGTACAGTAGCCAATGTAATCAGAGCGTTAATGCGAAAGACAGCAGTGCACAGCAATGCGTCATCCTGCCAGTAACGAAAGATGAAGTAAAGACAGCCTTAGAAGCAATGAAAAGGGGAAAAGCAAATGGTGAAGATCAGGTAACAGCAGATCTGCTGAAGGATGGAGGGGACATCGTGCAAGAAAAACTAGCCACCCTGCATACGCAATGCCTTATTACCTCGACTGTACCAGATGCATGGAAGAATGCAAACATTACCTTAATTCATAAGAAGGGAGACGCCAAGGACTTTAAAAATTACAGGCCAATCAGCTTACTATCCCTTGCCTACAAAGTGTCAATCGCTAATAGAGTCAGGGCAAAGTTAGACTTTAATCAACCAAATGATCAGGCAGGCTTTCGTAAAGGATATTCTACAATAGATCACATTCACACTGTCAATCAGGTGATAGAGAAATGCGCAGAATATAACCAACGTCTAGATATAGCTTTCATTGATTACGAGAAAGCATCCGACTCAGTGGAAACCTGAGCAGTCATACAGGCATTGCGCAATCAGGGGGTAGAAGAGCCTTATGTCAAAATACTGGATGATATATATAGCAACTGCACAGCTACTATAGTCCTCCATAAATTCAGAAATAAAATTCCAATAAGAAAGGGCATCAGGCAAGGAGACACGATCTCGCCAATGCTGTTCACCGCATGTTTGCAGGAGGTATTCCGAGGACTGAATTGGGAACGGTTGAGAATAAGAATAAATAGAGAATACCTAAATAATCAGCGATTCGCTGATGATATTGCCTTGCTGAGTCAATCAGGAGGTGAACTGCAAATCATGATCAATGAGTTAGACAGGCAGAGCAGAACTATGGGTCTAAAAATTAACACGCCGAAAACCAAGGTAATGTTCAACAGCCTAGCAAGGGAACAAAAGTTCAAAATTGGCATTGATAGCCTGGAAGTTGTGACGGAATACGTCTACTTAGGGCAGGTAGTGACAGCTGATCCGGATCATGAGAGGGAGATAACTAGAAGGATAAGGATGGGGTGGAGCGCATATGGCAAGTTCTCGCAGATCATGAGTGGCAGTTTACCAATTTCTCTCAAGAGAAAAGTGTACAACAGCTTTACCTTACCGGTACTCACCTACGGGGCAGAAACGTGGAGGCTAGCGAAAAGAGTTCAGCTTAAGTTAAGGACAACACAGCGAGCCATGGAAAGAAAAATGATAGGTGTAACGTTAAGACACCGAAAGCGGGCAGAGTGGGTGAGGGAACAAACACGGGTTAATGACATCCTAGTCGAAATCAAGAGAAATAAATGCGCTTGAGCAGGGCATGTTATGCGAAGGCAAGATAACCGCTAGTCCTTAATGGTAACAGAGTGAATTCCAAGAGAAAGTAAGCGTAGCAGGGGGCGGCAGAAGGTTAGGCGGGCGGATGAGATTAAGAAGTTTGCAGGCAAACGGTGGATGCAGCTGGCAAAGGACAGGGTTAATTGAAGGGACATGGAAGAGGCCTTTGCCCTGCAGTTGGTGTAGTAAGGCTGACGATGATGATGATGATGATGATGATGATGATGATGAATTTTAGCCCTCGTGGGTTGCCTTAAATGTAGTAGGGACAAGAAATTTTGGTTTAAATTTCAAGTAAATTTCAGGAACTGATAATGTATAATGAAACCTACAGTTCTCTCGACATAATGATTCGTTGTGTGCCCAGCTAATTCTCCTGTACTCTTATATTGTACAGTTGCAAAATTTCAGTACCCCACATTTTTGTTCAGTAAAAGCGTGGACATGTAGTCATATTTCCATGTCTTGTTTGGTTATGCATATGGGTTGGACATTGTTCTCTAAGCTTCGCAGAGGTGCCGACATAACTCACCCTGAGCAGAGCAGCCAGAGGTCGGTTGGTGATGATCTGTCCGAGGCTCGGGACCCGGCCGTCCTCGTCCAGGAAGTAGCGGCCGCCTGGCTTTCTCTGCAGATCTTTGTGCCGCAAGGCCCAAATTAATTTCTTCGAATGATCCATGGGGAACCCATGCTCTGCGCAGCGCACGGCCGGATCAAAAATCTCGCTCAGGGTCAGCTGCGTTGGACCGACAAAAAAAATCGCATGATGGTTACTACTGTGTAACGCTAGACTCAGTGACAGCTGCTAAGATATATATGGTTTACATGTTAAGGCAGCGAATATGAGAGCAACTTCATATCTTTGTAGTTTTCCACGCCAACTCGTGTATCGACTAGCTATACTCCCCAGTCCGCCGCTCTAGGAGCGTGGCGCCAACGATTGCCCTCTCCTCGAGCGACGAGTTTTGCAGCAGCTGCAGCAGATGGACCGTGCTGCATTTCTCCCGTTTGGCCATACTCACCTTGCCATACTCAACCACAATGCGGTTTTGTATTTCACGCTATCCTCTTGGCTTCCTCTTTCGTCGTTTATCATTTGCCTCCTTCCAGGGTAACCCTCCCTTGTGATTACTGTTGCGAACATGCTCAGCTTGCCCCTTATACTCTTTGCCGCCCCTCCCTCCTTAAAAGGTAATCACCGTCCGGTTAGAATTTCCATTGTTCTTGCCACACCCTCTTTCCGGACAGATCCCGTGGTGCGGCTTCCTACGGTCTCACCATACCCTGCATACCTTGCTCTGTCCACAACAACCATTCTCTGCTTCGAGATTCCTTCGCTCTTGCGTTACTAAAAGATTTAGCATACCGGAGACGTACTAGCGGAGACGTATACCGGTTTTACGTGCGGGAGCTGTGCACGCGCAGTGAACTGGTCTTTTGTTGCCTCGCACTTGCCGCTGCACGTGCGCAGCTCCCCTACGCAATGCTGGTGAACACCAGCGCCACGTACCAGAAAGCGCAATTGAGGTGTCCACCGACCCAGGGAGCCAGTTATGCCCGTACTCAACTTTTTCATAATCAATTCCAATTTACCCTATGTATGTCTACGGCCTAAGATCCAGTGTCGCGTTTCTGCTGCAGTGTTGTGAATGCAAACACGCAATGCTCTAGTGCCATATTTCTGGCACAAAGTTCGCCACACCAACGCATGCAGCGCACATCTCGCTGCCACTACCGCCATATAGCTCGATGTGCGGATATTACTTTGATAGTAATATTAGTTATAGAAAAGACGATCCACATAACTAAACACACTCATCGTGATAGCCTAAAGAGGTAATCTTCTTTCCTGGACAACGATAACGACACACTGCTGACTAATTTCTTGTTCTGTGAAAAGTTAGGCGCGTTGAACCATCATGAACCACCTACTAGTCCCAATTATTGCCATTTTACTGTGAAAAAGACGTATTTCAGCCATGTACCTGAAGCTGTAAGATGGAGTAAGCAGCATAACATGAAAATCGCGGTGGCTATTGGCCTCGTTATACGAACGCGTATTAGGGATATTGCACTAGGAGGTCAAGTAAGAATAGGAAAAGGATAGCGATCATAATTATCATGAGTCAAAAAATGTCGACTCTGATACAAAGACTTCTCCAGGGGAGTTACGATTGTCGGGTTGGGTGGAGTGTTAAATCCGCAAAATTATGAAGGATTGTGCTCGACTGACACGAGGGCCGCTTGAAATGAAACGAAATTCTAGTATCCACCAAATCCTAAAGATTTTATGGTGGATAATTTGAAAAAGCGTAAACAACACAACGAGCAACGAACAAGAAGGCGTGCGGCAAAAGCAGAAGTTATCGAGGATTACAATCAGCGTGGTCAGAAGAAAGTACTTCAAACTGCGCAGAACTTATTTTAAATATTAGAACGCTCTTCAACATTGAAAAGAGAAAAACTCTGCTCAGATGGCGGACTTACATTTTTGTAGCGCTATGGACTTGTCGGTTTTCCAAGTTAACAGTGTTGCCATATGTCATAACTCAAAGCACGGAATGCAGCGCTGAGCCTGAGTCTACATTCTGTCAGCCCTTTTTGATTACGCAGAATCACAGAAAGGGGGCGTCACCGAAAGTGAGGTGGGCGGATGAGATTAGGAAGCTCGCTGGGATAAGGAGGCGAAGCTGTCACAGGACAACGTTAATTGGAAGGATAAGGGAGCGATGGCTTTGTCCAGCAGGCACGCATTTCGGCTTATGGTGACGATCACATTGCAAACCACGCGACGTTTATCAGTGCAGGCAAGCGTGTTCATTTGCAGATCGTGATTACGCTTTACTGGGAAAAATATCAATAAAGCAGTAGAGTTCTAAGACGCATCTACCACGTATGGTTTTCTTAACGCGGTGTTAGTTTGTTCTGCATATATGTAAATAGCTGAGCGCATACGGATTCAAGGGGTTCAACCACAGGCGCTGACTGCCTGCTATGGTTTCTGCTGCCGCGTAGTGCTGTCTTTACGCGGCAAGATAATGGCACAAAACTATAGAGAAATAACCGACCAAAGCATTCCGTCACAAACAGTGGCAAGACTGCTTTCCCCGCTTATTGCATGCCACTTTAGAAAGCGCGCATAAAAGTGCACTTCGTGGGAAAAGTAGCAAAGTTCCTTTGGTCCTGGCGTCCGTAAGTGTGCTGTTGTTTACTACCGCGTCGTAGCGGTATTAAATAGTGCTAAAGTTTTCCACACCCACCTTTCCCGACCCGAAGCGTCTGGCGATGTAAAACCAAGCCTTCGGGGCACCTGGAACCGTGGCGTAGAGGCCTGCTGCGCGCTTGAGGAGGGGACCCTCAGCGCGGCTGTGGGTCTGCACCTGCTCCAAGGTTAGGGCAGCTGGGCTCCGCCCGCTGGCATGAACATATGAAGCAAGCATTGAGAGTTTAACGCCACTTTAAAAATATAGTCCAGGCAGCCCTAATAACGCACCCCGGGCCCGTATCTTGTATTTGTAAAGTTTCGGCTAGTCTTCGTTTCATTTAGTCATCTGCCACTCGTCCTGGTTACCTGTGACGTAAACCGTGGACATCATCCTCGCCGTGGCAGGAACATGACTAAAATTAAGTCGTGACCTTCGCCATGAAAACGCACCACAATGATGCCGTATTTTGGAACGTTTCATTCAGTTTTCGTTACATTTGGAACTCTGCAATTGGTCGCAGCTAACGATGACATAGGCCATGGGGAACGACGTCAGGCTTGTCGTGGCAGTAATACACCCATAACGTCTGTCGTGCGAACTATCCCCACGTGCATGCTGCACCGACGGATCGGCGCTACATTCATCTAGGTAGGAATCAGCAGTGTCTGTGTGATGAATGGGCGAACATAGTCCGTCTGGTCCTACTGCACGCGGTGACGGAAGGGTGAATAGTGGCGGAGCCGGCCGGGCCTGTGATTGGTGCTTTCCTTTCCTACCTTTGCTTTTCTTGTCGTCACAATTGCCGTCGCGAGTGAAGTCCCAACTAAATAAAACGGTAACGGTAGGAAACGCTTAAAATGCGGCTCCTGTGCAGTGCTTACTCTAAGGTCCAATTAGTTGTTATGCTTGTCACAATGTTACAAACATTACCCTCTTGTGGTGGTTGTGTGTAACCAGCGCTTTGCCTTTCGCGGAAGTTTTGGTAACTCTTTTCTTTGTGTTTATGTGAGAATCTCCCTGGGATTCGTGAGATGGTCTGAATATAGCAAAATACGTTAACAATAACTATCGTCATTACTTTGCAAACACATCTGCATCTTGAAAAGGTTTTAAATTTGCGAAAACAATCTATAAATACGCCGAAATTAACCAGAACGCATTTATTAATTTAAAAAAAAAGTCCTGCAAGAATAAGCCTCATAAAGGGCGCGACAGGGCATTGGAGCTTTTTAGGCCAAGCTAGTGAGATCAGTGCTTGCGTTTATCTTTTTCAGGGCCCTGCATATTCACACGAGGCTTGGCTCGCTTCGATTTCTATCGTTTGCCAGAATGTTTAGGGCATTACGAGAGAAAAAAAAGAATACAGGTACATGCGGGTACCTTGATTTAATAGAACTTATCGGGCAAATTCGTTCAATATAGATGCAAATACAGAACTGCATGAACGAGACAGGGACGGCGAAGTGGCAAAGACACGCACTAACGCAACCTAACAAATTTACTACGGGAAGGAACACAAGGGGTATTCATAACCGATCTCAGCGTCTCACTTTTAATCTAATCGAAACACGCTTGCGTGTGAACAAGTGCGCAAGAAAGAATAAAAACTAGCAGAAAAATTATCGCCTGCAAATTGTTCCTCTTCTGCAGGGCCGGTCCACTGTATGAAAATATTGAAAGCCATAAATGTCGTTAAGCGAAAGCCGACGCTCGAGTGCCTCACGATCTGGACAGCGGAAAAAACAACCGTTTTATAGCAACAAAAGAGCTTAGTCTGTCTAAAAGCACAAGTGCAGACATCACCCCCCCCCCCCCAAAGAAAAAAAAACGGTACAAGTCGTCTTTCCCCCTGAAAAAAAAAATTATAACAACAATGCAAAGCGAAACTATTCGCTCTAGTCAGCGTCACTAAACAACAAAAAAGTGCAAAAAAGGCACCATGTTTTTGGTCTGTTTTTCGTTCGATTGTAACCGACTTGGTGCTTATTAGCACTATTTTCTTTGTTGACTGATGTAGGTTTCCTTAGCCTAAGTAAGGTTTTCTGTTGCTGCGACCTGGTGCTTTTTTTCGCTGTTTTGTTTTTCAGTGACGCAGACTGAAGCGGATAGTATCGTACTGCTTTGCTGTTTTTCTTAGGGCTTGCCCCGCTTTTATGGCTGCCTGCACTTATGCATGTAGACAGATTAAGCTTCTTTGTTGCTATCAGATGGTTGTTGTTTCCACTGTCCAGATCGTGAGGCACTCGAGAGCTTGCTTTTGCTTAACGACATTTACGCTTTTCTATGTTTTCACAGAGTGGACAGGCGCTGTTTTGGACTATCAGTTTCTACGCACTAGTTTTCTAGCTGGTTTGGATTCTTGGCTGAGCACTTATTCACGTACCAGAATTTTTTAAAATTAAATTTCAAGTGAAATTTTGAGATCGCTTATATATATCAATTCTTTCTGCTTCACATATGCAGTAAAGTTGTTAACCTGCGTTTGTGTGCGTCTTTGCCAATTCGCCATTTCCGAAAATGTGGTGGACTCTAAACTGTTGTGATTACGTGGCTGCATTTTCCTTGTAGCATATCACAAGCGACAGCCTGAAACGGTTGTGAATGTGACGAAACACAGATCCCCAAAAATTATCATGCCATGTTTTCTGCTTGCTGAATGCTTTACCTGTGACAAGTCGCGCCTATTTCCCGATTACCATTAAGCGTAGCGAAAATTGTCCCGCGTTTCGGGAAGCGAAATCATAGTATTTTATTTTTGAGCCTTACTTGCGATAGGCATGAAACGTGCGCTATGCTTCAATCAGATGTACTCAAGTGGCTTTTAGAGATTTAAAATAAAGAACCCAATTACCGCCATACGCTATAGCGATCTTTTTCCTCCAGGGAGAAACGCAGCTGCATTGAACAGAGAAATGCTTTCAAAAGCGAGATGAAACTGCAAGATCGCTGTTGCACTGGCGTGCAAATACAACCTATCGCAACTGCCTTGAAATGCCCCTTTTGCGTGCTCTGTTATGGCTCTCTGTGGTTCTGAAAAATCAGAAAGAAAAAATAATCAGCACGAAGTACGTGCAAGTAGAAACATGGCGCGAACTGCTAGGTAGTAAACATCGGTTCTATTTCACAGCAGACTGTTTGAAGACCCGAAACCGTGTTTCAGGAGAGCTCCAGTCACACTGTAGATGTGTACAGCTTACTCGCCGCGACGGCTGGGCGGCGTTTGGCTCCAGAACTCGATGTTGCGGACTTTCGAACCAAGGCTGAAACGGCCACCAGTAACGTTCCATTCGGGGGGTTGCAAACAGAAGCCGCGACGAATGTAAACTATAATGATACTGCATTCCACTGTTAAGGTGCTTTAAGAGACCCGATAGTTTTTTGCGCCTGAACTGCATATCCAGTGCTCAAAGAAAGCCAGGTAGACGGTTTGGTAAGGCGTCACAATGGCGCTTAATGCTTTACAAGAATTAGCGAAATTTTTGTTCAGAGTGCACACAACGGCTAAAATTCAAAGCACCGAATCGCAAAGACCTGTCAAGTGAACAGTGGAGAGAGTGTGAAGTCACTCTCCGCTTTTAAGGTGGACGTGATGCCTTAAGTTCAGAACAACCCAGATTGATTGTATTAGTGCCGGAGAACTCTGTCCATACAAAAATAACGAATGACGTTCTACCAAGCCAAGTGCTTTGTTACATATTGTTTAGTGCGTTTGTGAGATTGAAAAAAAGCACCCCATTTGTAACATCAAGGATGTTCAATTCATCTGGGTCAAGGGAGTCACTGGTTTTTGAAGCACACTCTATACTTTGCTGCAACGGGTGGGAAAGATTGAATTTTGTCAACGTCCGTCGGATTTTAACAGAAGATTCGGAAATATTGCTGAGTGTTTGCTTAGCTCTCGAACCTCGGAAAAACGTAAATTAAAGTTGGATGACGAGGCAGAACCGGATTTCCGGACTCCTGTTGTATACCACTGTTTTCCCATTCATATAAACGGCGATGTCACGTGATGTCTAATCAAGCGTCGACCAAATAACGCAGAACTGCGCCACGTTTTAGAAATGTGTGAAAAATAACCGGAATAGCAGAGGTCTTTTGTTGTTGGTGTGTTTAATGATTTACAGATTCGCACTACTCAGACGCGCATCGTTAAAGTTGTAGTGGGGCCGAAAGCTTGATTTGTAGCTGGAGCTACGCTGGGCTACCAGTCGAGCATTTCGCGGTACATGGGAGAGGCCAGTTCTGGAGTAAGGAAAAATTAGAGTAGAGGCCGTCACGTGACATTTTTTGAAGCCGGAAACGAGTTCGGCGCCATATTGCCCGGGTTCGTTCTTGTCTGTTTTTATCCGCGCTCTTGTTTACGTTTCTCCGCTCGCCCGTTTCAAACTACGCGAAGGAGCCGGCCTAAAGAGACTCCAGTGCGTGTGGCGCTTGGTTTCTGGCCGTTGTTCATGTACGGGAGACGTCGGAAGCGTTCGTGCGAGACATTCGGCTACTTCCAGTTATTGCTCTTTGCCGCGTCGTATCCGCACCATCCCCGCTCTCTCGTTCGAACGAAACAGTCCGGCCTTGGATGGTCATAATCAAGTAGCATTCGACGAAGTTACTTATCGCCACTGCGGTAAGCGCGGGAAGGAACTTTCACTTATTGCGGTGGCCCAACCATGGTACGCAGTGTCTTTTGCCGCTTTTGCCTGCGTCGTTTTTGCGACGGTGGAGGTATGCATCCCTGGGTGGCTTGCAGGCTGCACTTGGCGAAATATACTGGTATACTTGCATCCAGTTCATCCTAGTCCAGTGTTAATTGCAGGAATAGAAGGTTAATTTCACCAGATGAGGTGAAGGGCACGAAATTTGAGTTCATTGAAATTGTGCAAATATGCAGCTTCTGCCAAAATATAGCGGAAGAAAAGAAATCTTAATCTAGGATACACTTTGAAGAGCATGCTTGTTTGTGTTTTCTTCTTTTCTGATATAAACTGTTATCCATGGTGCCACTGAAATAGATCGCGCTGTATATATTATGATGCTTCCATCTTAAAGCAGTCAAAAGTACCGTGTTGTGTTTTTGGCACATAGGCAACTCAGGCCATCATGCGCCAAACTGAGGGTAAGGAAAATTGTTTTCCGCAGACTTTTTTAGAAATATTAATTGTCGGTGGTGTAGAGGGCGTAAAAAATCGTTTTGTACTACCTAATGATGAAGGAAAAAAGAAATTTTATGAATGGGTAATATTAAGAACTTTGCAGAAGGTCGGGTATTCTCAGCAGGCATCCTTGGCGGGGCAAAGATGTTGAGCCTCCCAACTAGTAAAACAAAACAGCAGCTTTCTTAGAAATGAGAAGGTGGCTGAGGTGTATAAAAAATGAAGCGAATCAGTGGATAAAATTTTATAGTTTGATGAGAAAACTTGCTTCTCTTAAAAGCTAAAACACATGTCGTGTCAGCAATTGCATCTTCAATCAAAAGAAACATTGGGTGTAAAGGAATATGTTCATTACAAAACTAAGTAAAACATTTATTCCTAAGTTTTTCAAGTTTTGTGCATGAGTATGAAATGCGATTAACTGTCAGGTCATCTCCACATTTTTCACAAATCGGTTTGTCTTCACTGCTCAATAGAAAATTGTGTCTGATGTGCATGTGGGCTATACTGAGACGACATAAAGTAACTTCAATGAAACGCGCCTGGTGCAAACATAACTTCCATACACCCAGAACTCGCTTGACTATGTGCAGTTTGTTGTTTATTTCATTGTTCCAAGCTGTCTGCCTTTTTTTCTTAATTTCCTTTGCACTAATTTAATGCAATCCTTAAAGCACATATTTACTCGTTTATTTCCTTGACATGAGAGTGAGCAGCACATAAATCTGCTCTCTCCTTGCCTTTTATTCCGATACGACTCGGGACCCAGCACACTATGTTTTGTCCTAGAGCTGTTGCCGTGACAATGTTGTGTATGTTGTCACCAATCATAGGAGTGAAATTGTATTGTTACCATAGGAGTGATTGCATTTCTAGGGTGGAGAGCAGTAAGTAAACTTAAGAAAGTTTGTGCAACTAATACTGTTTGTGAGGTTCTCGTATACTATTTATTCAATGGCTACACTGACGGCGTAGCATTCGGCAATGAAAATTTATGCGCACTGCGGAAGCGTATTTTATTCCAATTCCTTTTTATCACTGCGCTTCCCAAGTAAATATCTGTTTTTGAACCATCTGTGTAAAAAGGTGTGAAAGTACTGTATTTATCCTCAAGTGCAGGAAATTCTTGTGTTATATGTTGCTGTGGAGTCAGTTTTTTGCGGAACTGTGTAAGAGTGAAATCACGGATTATATGAAAATTATACCATGGAGGCAGTGGATCTCGTTTTCGAGCAATGCCAGGTAATGGCAGTGTAAAGTACTGCCTTTAAATTAAATGTCTCTGAAAATTTTTAGTACATGGCTCTCCCTGGAAGCTTTCTGTGTCCAGCTTGCTGGCACGAGGCAACACTTTGTATATGAGAGCATAGTGATTTTTGAGTGGACAGCTGTCAAATGTGCAAATGAGGTTTCAAAAAATCTTTCTTTGCTAGAATGAATTTAGAGCTTCGTGCATGGCATCCCTAAGCAAGGTTTCTGATGTCGGGTTGTTTGCATGCTATGCTCGCATAACGGTGGCCCACATACTGGCCACACTTTAATCACTCTCTGTAGTGGATAGCACAACCATCTTAGTTTTACGCTGAATGAGTGTGCACGTCTCTGCTTATGGCTGGGTCGTGAACAATGCTGCCATGCATGGTCATACCCCAGCCTAGTGCTCAGCCTGCCCTTTAATGCTGCTCTTGTTTTCGAATGTTGCAACCTGTCTTCATTGCGTATAGCTGGGAAGCTGTGTCAACAGGGCCTTCTGCTACAGTAGTGAGGACAAGAAAGATCCGGTCGTATTTTGTTTTTGATCTCGAATGTTGTATTCATCTTCATAACATGTTTTTGTGTGGCTGCCCATGCCAGGAATGCTTTCTCATACAGCAGTGAGGATGGGCAAATATAGTAAAAAGAGTTCTTGACCCTGAATGCAAAATGTAGTATCAGAACATGTTCATAAAGGTGGCCGTGCCAACAATGACATTTGATTGACAACTCCAAGAGTTCCTCATACAGGTGACAGAAACAGAGAGGGGTCGAAGTAGCCTATAGTAGCATGGCAGGGGAGGATATATGGTGGGGGGGGGGGGTGTCGCCCCCTCCCAAAGCTAGAAATTTTACTTATGAAAACCATGCTGAACCCCTTTTTCTCAACGAAAACAGTCCAAAATATATGTTTCAAATAGGACGGGCCCTCTTAAAGAATGATCCATAAATCCGTCCATTGTAGCACAGCAACACAGCATGTTTCACATCCACAGATCTAGTTTGGAGCACAATATATATGACCGCAGCTTTTCAGACTGCTTCTAGAAGTTTTGAAGCACCCAGTGCAGTGGCTGCAGGAAGTGTCACAGTGCTGTGCAATATTTCAACGCTTATTTCATGTTTAATGTGCAGAGCTGCAGCTGTACGCACCAAATCTCGCTACTTGATGAAATACTAGCTTGTTATTTCTACTGCATAGTGGCACACTTTACTTGTGATCAACAATACAGGCAATGAAAGTGAATTTATTGTACGTAATGAACTCATGCAATTATTTTTCTTCAACATAACCACAGGCATAATTGAAATTCAATGCACATGCTGATCCTCATTTCACTAAGTGCTTTTTACCGCAAATAACTCACAGAACATGGACACCATAAACACGTGTGAGAAAAGGCCTCCAAATTCAGTTAGAGCTTCACCGTTTTCACACTTCTTGACCATGGCCTCAACCAGAACAGCAATTGCAATTATTATTAGCAATTATTAGCAATTATTATTATTATTCTGAAAGTAGACGAAAATAAATAATTATAGGGTTCAGAATGTCAGTTACACGCACTGCTGCAATACGAAAGGATACCGCTCGAGTGGGATAGTTGGGGTATTATACGGGCAACCCAACTCATCGATAACAATCTTTCTTGAAAAGTTTGAAACTATCGTTGCAGAAATATTTGGTGGGAAATGCAATGTGATCATTGTGGGAGATGTTTACCTGCTACAGGAAACTGGCCTAACAACAGCGCACGATCAAAAATACAGACTTGACCTCGATATGAACGAATACACTTGAGCCCGGCAGGCCACACAAATAGCTCCCAGACGCTTCAGATGTTGTACGCTTCAAACGGCCATGCAACAGAGTTTCTGTATACTAAGAACAGAGCGAGCGCAGCTGCTTCCTTTACAATAGAACCCTCCGCCCATGTTATGGCCCCCGCCGCTAACATAGGCGCAATGACCGAAAAACAAAATTGGCAGTTGTAATATAATCAGCTCCAGTTGCAATCGCTGGAGCGTTGCAAGAACACGTATATAAGTAACAACGAGGTTTCACTGCCGATGGAAAAGGGAGCGCAAATGGCACAAACACACTGCACGCACAAAACACACACGAAACGTTCGCACTACACGCCGACGAACAGCGTGCAGCGCACGCCGTACTGAACCAATGGTGACTGAACAGCTCGAATGTTCCTCAGTGAACACCGGCGGTCTCCCGACGGCTCCGATCAGTGTCGCAGTAGACGAAATGCCCATGCTATTGTTGTCGCTGAGAGCGTTCAAATCCGGGCATGCAAGAACAATTTTTCGCTGAATTCCACCTTTAGATATGGGCAAACGGCGCCAACGTCAGCCTGTGAGCACCACCCAAAACACAAAACGCAACGCCTACGCCGTACCGCAAAGGGCACGCCGCAGCCCGCAGCCCGCTGCTGCCGCCCGGTTTGTAAACAAGCTGCCCGGGCAAGATGATAATAATAATAATAATAATAATAATAATAATAATAATAATAATAATAATAATAATAATGATAATAATAATAATATATAATAATAATAATAATAATATTTATAATAATTGGTTTTTAGCAAAAGGAAATGGCGCGGTGTCTGTCTCGTATATCGTAGGACACCTGAACCGCGCCGTAAGGGTAAAGGAGGGAGTGAAAGAAGAAAGGAAGATAGAGGTGCCGTAGTGGAGGGCTCCGGAATAATTTCCACCACCTGGGGATCTTTAACGTGCACTGACATCGCACAGAACACGGACGCCTTAGCGTTTTGCCTCCATGAAAACGCAGCCCCCGCGGTCGGGTTCGAACCCGGGAACTCCGGATCAGTAGCCGGGCCTCCCGATCGAGAAAAACCACGTCACTTCCTCTACACTTTTCTCCCATGCTGTTGTATGGGAAGGGCCTCTCCAGAGTTTTCCTTCCTCCATGGGACAGTTAGTCGCATGCGCCGTTACCATGGCAACCAAAGAGGAGCAAAGTGGGGCGTGCACTTCGCCGTCGCCGCGGCCACGCGTCCGCTCGGCAGTGAAAGCCGAGCGTGAAGTCACGCGGAGTACCAGCTGTGCGCATGCGCCGATACCATGGTAACCACAGAGACCCCACAGCTGCGCCGCGTTCTCCGTCGCCGCCTCACCGCACGCCGCTCTATCACCCGAACACCGCGTCGCATAATAATAATAATAATTGGTTTTTGGGGAAAGGAAATGGCGCAGTATCTGTCTCATATATCGTAGGACACCCGAACCGCGCCGTAAGGGAAGGGAAAAAGGAGGGAGTGAAAGAAGAAAGGAAGAGGAGATGCCGTAGGATTGCGTTTGAGAGGCGGAGATGTATAATGGGCGTCTCTATCAGAACGTTTGACATGCATGCAGAGAAGGAGACTCCAGCCGCTGCTAAACGGCGGTACAGACAAGAGAACATTAACTCTCTCAGATCCTGAGGTTGTCGCCCGGCAGTTGGCTTGAACCGAATAAGAACGCTGCAGTCTGTGGGTACGTGAAACAAGGTATCACCGCTGTCAGACATCTCTCTTCGATCGCGGTGAATAATGGTGAAGCCTTGCTTGGCTTCTGGAAAGGGGTATTATCATCCAAGGAGTCTGCGTGGCACCGGGAACAGCTGTCCAGCAGTCGAATGATGTGGTTGCCACGTGTATACCAGCCTACGGCACGGTTTCACATTTGTGTGTGACTTTGGGTGATTTCAACAGGAAACAGGACTCTCGTAGTCAGTGTATGAAAGAAAAGTTTGACTTCAATTTAGCTTCGGACCCTCACGTCCAGACTACACAATGGGGACCTACTATAGAGCTTGTATACTAAAGATGTTCTACCAAATTGAAATACTTTATCGAGAAAATTGAGACCGCTGCATGCTACTTCACAGATCATCGGGCAGTCCTCGGCTCTGTCCAGCAAAATGAATAAAAGATGTTTATACCCAATGCCTCTCATTGCTAAACATACCGTGACCACAACAAGCTCAGCCAGGGAAACGTACCTCTCGCTACGTATATCCTGGCATAGCCGAGCTGAGCCACTGCCATTTTTTTTTGCACTGCAGCCGAATCCCATAATTGCGCTCCAGCTGCACAATAGCACGTTTATGCCAGGTTAAAAACAACTCAGGTGTTTTATTTGCTTCAGTTTCCCTCCTCGTTTCTTTTTTTTCGCTGCATAAAGCCACGTTTCATTTGAGCCTGCTTGTCATAACATTTTCTCCGCTTCCTGGTTTAATAATGCAGAAGAGAAACTTGTTCCAACTGTCACATAGTCTGGGCGGCTGTTAGCGAAGTTTGCTCCTACCGGGGCGTGCGGCTTGCAGGATTGTTTTCCAAGATTGCTGGTCAATTACTAAAAATTAAAATGGGACACTTAAGATCCACTTTAAGGGTATGACGCGATAACGTAATGCATTAATTCCCATATAAGCAAAAAATTAAATTGGTTTTTGGGGAAAGGAAGTGGCGCAGTATCTGTCTGACATCTCGGTGGACACCTGAACTGCGCCATTAGGAAAGGGATGAAGGAGGGAGTGAAAGAAGTAAGGAGGGAAAAGGTGCCGTAGTGGAGGTCTGCGGAATAGTTTCGGCCACCTGGGGATCTTTAACGTGTACTGACATCGCACAGCACACGGCCACCTTTTTGCGCTTCGCCTCCACCGAAACGCGGCCGCCGCGGTCGGGTTCGAACCCTGGAACTCCTGCTCAGTAGCCGAGTGCCCTAAGTACTGAGCCACCGCGTCGAGAAGTTCATTCTCTACTTTGCATTCATCAATCGCCGGGAGTACACGTATAACTCTCCTGGCGGAGTGGTGCGTCGGTTAAGCGATGCGCCACTGCCCTGCGATGGCAGGTGCTCTCCGCAGCGCATCTTCTCGGACCGAGGTTGCTCTTCACGAGCGAGCAATAAGTAACTGTCTCCCTCCACGGTGACAGTTCCACGGTGACACCTGTTTTTTTCTGGAGAGCGGGCTCTTTAACCCTGTCGTGTTAGAAACCAGGGACATCGTGAGTTGGCAACGCGAAGGCATTCGAAGCTATTGATGCCTCTGCCGTGAGTGGTGGGCCTTATGAGATCCCTACAGGTTACTCTTCCTAGCAATAATCCACCGGGGCTTTCATGCACGCCACGCGCCACAGTTGACAGGTGGAGGATTTACAGCGACGAATTTGGTCTGGTGAGCTCACGCCCCTTCAACCAATGTGCTTTTTTCGCTCTGGTTACGCCACTCATGACGTACTGTCCGCCAAGCAATCACAATTTCTCCGGACCACACAGGAAGGTCGCCGCCACCTTTTGGCTGCCGTGGGGCTTATATATTATTGAAGAAATTCGAAGCTTGTTCAAGCTCTGCCGCTGTGTTGACCAGGCTTGTTCACGATTCAGTACCGGAGCTGAGCACATATTGAAGTCGGTGTGCACCGGTAAGGTATCGAAGCCTAACGATAGACACTCGCCGTCATCATCATCAGCCTGACTACGCCCACTGCAGGGGAAACGCCTCTCCCATGTCTCTCCAATTAACCCTGTCCTTTGCCAGCTGCGCCCACTATATGTCTGCAAACGTCTTAAATTCATACGGCGGCCTCACCTGCTGCCGCCCGTGCTACGCGTGCCTTCTTTTTGAATCCGCTCCATTACCCTTAAAGACCAATGGTTACATTGCCTTCGCATTTCATGCCCTAATAATAATGCCCTGCCCAAGCCCATTTATTCCCTTTGATTTCGACTAGACTGTCATCGACCTGCGTTTGTTCCCTCGACCACTCTGCACGCTTCCGGTCCTCCTAACGTTACACCTTTCATATTTATTTCCATGGCTCTCTGCGTTTTCCTTAACTTAAGCTCAACGCTTTTCGTTAGCCTCAACGTTTCTGCCCCGTAGCTGAGTACAGGTAAGATGCAACTGTTGTACACTTTTCTCTTGACGGAATTGGCAAACTGCCATTCGTGATTTCAGAGGAACTGCCATATGCGCTCCACACCATTCTTATCCTTCTAGTTATTTCCCTCCCATGATTAGGATCAGCTGTCACTACCTGCCCTAAGCAGACGTATTCCCTTACCGCTTTCAGCAGCTCGCTTTCAATTGTGTACTGCTGTTCTCTTGCCAGACTGCTGAACATTACTTTGGTTTTCTGCATGTTAATTTTTAGACCCACCGTTCAGCTCTGCCTGTGTAACTCAGTGATCATGATTTGCAGTTCAGCCTCTGAGTGACTCAGCAAGGCAATGTCATCAGCGAATCGCAGATTGTTTAATTATTCTCCATTAACTCTTGCCCTCAACTGTTCCCACTTCAAGCCTCGGAACACTTCCTGTAAACAGGCGGTGGATGGCATTGTCGAGACAAGGACACTACTTCAGTCGAAAACAGGGCTTGTATCGGTCAATTTCGTAAGTGAACTGAAGTACGTAGGGAAATTTAGCCGCGAATACCGGAGGCTATGCTGCACAGACTGGCGGGAAAAAATTGTGTGGCACTTTTTTCAACCATAAATGTCCAAACCAGAACATAGCCAGAGAAAGCCATGCAATCGATTATTCCTAAAGATATAAGATATATATAGTTTTTCCCAGTGTACCTTTGTTCACTTGCTGCCATTCGTATTTGTGGATAAGGTTACCATAATAGATTGAACGAATTAAAGCGTTTGTTTTAAAGTTTCTAAACAGTTTAAGGTGTTTGAATTAAAGTTTTTGTATGCCCCACATGTTCGCATACTAATTTGTGACGTCGAAAGCGGCGCGTATAAATTCAGACCGAAGCTGAAACTACAGAAGAACAGCGCTGTGGATTTCCACATGATATGGTCTATGTTTACTAATGCCGCACGTATCATTCTAGATCAAAAACAAAATCCAAAAAGTCCGCTGTCTTCTTTAGTAAGACTCATATCTATGGACGCCTGTCGTGTAATCTACGTCATGAATCTCCATGCCCCGTTGCGGGATAAGATGTGCACTCACCGCCTCGATGCACGCGGCGTGAAGTTGCTGTACATGAAGCTACGTATCTTCTAAGTTCTATTTTGCTGTGCGCTCCTATTGGCTGTCGAAAACTTCCTTCACATTATTCTACTTTTTGGCGCGGAACATTATGTGCGCACCAAAAACGAGAATTGAGTCGTTAAAATAGCGTACCTCTTATACGGCAGATTTCTTCTGAGGAAACGCACTAAAGAAAGATAATTTCCTCTCTTCGCCTGGAGAGAACTGAAAGCTCGTTTCAAGCCATATAAGGCGCCTTGCGGTGAGTGTTCAGCCTGCAGCTGACACACTTAGCAATGAAGGGTTCTCAAGCCCACTTTCCTTGGGCTACACTAGTAATATTGAGGCAACTGTGGAATATTGTAAAATATTATTGTGAGCATATGGATGAGATAGGTGTAACATTCCGATACATAGAAAAACTTGCTTTTAAAGTGTCTTGCGCTCGAAGCGAGTAAAGACTGCCGTGGGAAGCAAATGGAACGATTTTTTTTGCAATAACTGTGAGTCATCTGTCGAAGATTGTGAGATACCATTTTTAACATAGTCACGGGATTGGTATAACGTTGTAATGAGTAGAAAGATCTTGCTTTTAAGGTTTGTCCTCCGCTTGCACCGACTGGTTAAGATTGCCATAGAAAACCAAAAAAAACGGGGTTCGCTTTGGACAATAAATAGCACGAAACTAAAAGCGCCCCACAAAGGGATCAGCCGCTCTATGGATTGTTATGGTGTAATCTTATTATAAATGAAAAAAAAATTGCGTTTATAAACAACTTCCCGTTCAAAAATGTGCTTGCACAGAATTTCTGGTTACGATTCTGCTGTCACCGCGCTGGGATCAACGTGAGAAGATAGGCCGAATTCACGGAGCGCACACGTTCACGCGGACGCATAAGAAGCTGAACTGAAACTGGGTCCTGCAAACAAAGGGTAGAATTGTTTCGCGAGCGTATCGTTGAGAACCAAATGATACCTTCTCTTATTCTGGAAGTGATAACCAGTTATATCTGTTTGCAGGAAAGCGTAGGCGCTTATTATGTTTTTGTGGCGGAGCAAACTATTGGTTTCAAGTTCAACCTAACGCTCTTAGCAAGCAACACATTTTGAAGCGAAAGCTTTACTGGCGGCGAACTTGCGATTTCGCCGTGGTGGTGCTCCGAGGAGGCACATGACGTCACAACGCGCGCCTCGCCACGTACATTAAAGCGAAAGCGATACTGGCCGAGAACTTGCGATTTCGCCGTGGCGGTGCTCCGAGGCGGCACATGACGTCACAACGCGTGCCTCGCCGCGGAGCCGAACAGGTCTGGCCGGGCCGGCGGTGGCTTGCGCACTGGGCGCGAAATACAGACGTGCTCCAAGTCTCCGCCAGTGCGGTCAGAGTGCGCCGAAGCCGCCGAAAGCGTTGGCGGTCAAGCGCATTTGCAGTGTAGAGGGTCTCACTTTGGCCGACGTGACGTCGCCATGCAGCGCGCGCGTTACGCCGTAGTATAAACGCGCCTTAACAGAGCCTGTGCTTAACCGCTAACCAACGTATTCGGTGGCGGCATCTATGGCAGCCACTGAGCCCCCCCCCCCCCCCCCCGCACTCTCACAGAATAAAAAAACCTGTGCCGCAGCTCGGAATCGAATCAGGGCCTTTGGCGTTCGAGGCGGAGACTCTACCACTCAGCTACGACAGCTCAAGCTTTAACCATGAATAAAGGCGCATCTAGTGAATGCACTCTTGCGATGCAGAAGTCTCCGCGCTTTCGATACGTATATCCTGGTGTCGCCACTTCGCGCACTTTAGCGTGCGCTCCCAGACACCCTTAGAGCGTGGGGGGGGGGTAGCGGTCTCGGTCACAAAGGAGATGCCCTCGACTCAGCGGGGCAAGCTAAGCCGGAGATCAGCTACCAAGTGACAAGGGGGTTGGTCGTTTGGTGCCCAGCTTTCGCCGGTCGCAAGTCAGAGAATAGGTCGGAGTGAAAGGTTCACAAAACAAAACTGTTTATACAGCTAAGAGACGATACAGAGATTTCACAATCACTCGCACGAGCACATACAGAAGTGATTTACAAATACAATGCAACTCGTGCAAAGTAACAATCTAGAGAGATTACAATTTAACAAAATCTTTGCACCTAAAGTGCACTAACACAGAGAGAGACAAACAAAACACAATTTGTTCACCGGGCACTGCGACAGTCCGACGACCTGAGCAGCACAGACGGGGCCGATCCGCAGACTGGCGCACGTTGCCTCGCTGGTCCTTGGCTGGTCGAGTGGTGTTCTCCCGGGAGTCGAGCGGGCGCGCTTCTCGGAAGCTTAAACGGCGGCTCGGGCTAACCGACAGCGGTCGCAGCCCCTCATTTATAGGCGCAGACCGCATCAGTTTGTTCTTCGCGCCAAGGCAGGCGCGCACGTACACGCAGCTTCAACTGCACAAACTCCTCCTTCTCGCGCCGGGCGCGCGATCCCATTGGTCGAGCGCGGAAACCACCTTCTAGAACAATCTAGGTCATTCGCGGCACGCTGAGTCATCGGTGCAGGAGCGAAGGGGAGAGGGTATCACTTTAGCGCGGTCAAGGTTACCCCCTTTCCGTTGACAGCGAGCAAAAACTTCGACATTCCAGAAAAATCGACGCCGCGCATATCTGTTTACTTTGGTGCCCCGCCGGCGAGCTGAGTGAAAAGCCCACGCACGGTTTACGCGCTCTCCGGAGGTTCTTGCCCGCTGTTTTTTTTGTTTTACTTTACCGCGCGCGGGCGCGATTGCTTAGGCGCAGCGCCGGTTTTTTTTCGAAAATGCGCCGAATTTAGTCACACCTTACCTAACAGAGCTAGGCCATCGGCAATTTTTTTCAGCGCCAGCTGTTAATGGGAGTTCGCTCTGAGTCGTCGCGTACCCGAAACCTGTTGTAGTTGTCATAGGAATCCGTAAGTAAAGGTAAGCCAAGCCAGCAGCCAAAGCAAGGCAAGGGAGTGATACAAGGTAAGACAGAAAGAGGAGACGAGAGAAAAAAGAAGCAGAGAAGGAGATGGGGGAAATGTATCGGCGTGACATCTGCCGTGGAGTGCTTTAACTGAGTCGTCAGACGTAATTTTCTTTCTGTTCAGTCGTTGCAGACTGCTTGCATTCAAGACTGGGTGTAACTTTGCTTAACTTCAAAATTATCGTAATACGCTTGCTTTTGATTCTTTGATTCGTAGTCGGCTCGAAACGCGGTGGAAGAGAGGGGCTTCTTCAGCACTGTTAAGTATTAACTGGTAACAGTTTTATGACTGCGGTCCCTACGCATCCAAACAGTGTCTTATATTCCGCGTACAGCACTGTCGAACCTGTGTGATCAAGATATTCGAGAAAACACCAAGGGCCCATCGGTGCAAAATGAAATGCAAAGAGGGCCGCTGTAACACGGCAACACGAAAGTAAAAATATTAGCCCTTGGAGAGCCGCTCATTATCATCATCATAAAATAATCTTTGCACCTACGAGGTGAAGATCAATTGGGCTGGGATTCAGTCTCCCTTTATGGAAGTCATCCTGATTTGTTGTTCGACTAGCAAATGTCTTGTTCACGTTTCATTTGAAGTATAACAGCGTTTCTCGCATCTTTCCTTCGCGGTCGATTGGCAAAGCGATGGCAAGGACGGGTGGCTCTTGTCACCCTTTAACCGCCACAGTACTGTTGACCACTCACCTTCCGTCCACACAGTGCACCTTCTTTGTCCGGGCGTCGTAGTACAGAGCGAAGCAGTCCCCTCCAACTCCTGTGCTGTAGGGCTGCAGCACCTGCATGCACGCCGACATGGCGAGCGCAGCATCTGCTGCGTTGCCTCCACGACGCAGCACATCTACGGGATCAAAATTCAAAACAGTCAGGACAGCAACAGAAGTTTGGGCTCACATTGCAGCCCAACGTTTTGTATGTACACATGCCTAATATTCCTATTCGCACCAATAAACAAGACATAGCAAAATACACCAACAGCTTCGCCAGGCAACAAAGAGGTCCTTTGCAGCGACTGCTGAAGGAATAGAACTTCCTAAAAGTTAATTAGTAGTGCAGTCACCGTTGTAGGACGTCCTTAGGCAAACATGCCATGTTCATCTGCTGCTGACAGCCAGTGTTGACCAAGTGGTTCTGAACAGCTAAAAACGTGTCGACCAGGACACGTAGAGTTGATAAGGTAGGCCTGGCCGTGTGGAAATGTGCATGTATGCCTGGTAATGTAAACATGAAGACTTTGACCTGGCCCTGTGAAAATAAGCGTGTAGGCTTCGACGCGGAGACCTGGAGACGTAGACGTCTACATGTACGCGCATGTAAATGTACGCTTGGAATGTAAGCCGGAAGATGTAGCCTGGCTGTCCAAACAATATGCTGGGATGAGCAAAAACGGTTGAAAAATAAATTTCTGTCTTCGTGCCACGAGACTAAGCGTACTGCAAAGACCTGAACATGTGCTGCTAAGCATGTAGTTCTGTACGTGTGGAACTTACCATGTATACACGGTCATCCAACTCCAGCCTGAATACAGCTCCGTACCGCCCGTGCTCCGTGGAGTGCATCTCGCGGGCAGTTTGGAGTACCATAGCGCAGGCGCCAGGGGAGCCGCAGACGGATTCTGTGCCACGTGGTCTGCTACAGCGTGCACACTGAGGCTCCCCAATTCTGGCTGCTTGCAGCAAAGCGTTCGCATCTATAAAGTATCGCAGCTTAGCGGCATCGCCAGAGCACGCAGCCTCAAATCGTGAAAAAGTAAGCTTTTCCCGTAGCCGGCTTTTGCTCGGTCGTCGATTGAGAGACCACGAGCAGAAGCCGTCGCAACCGTTGCAGCAGCATTGGACCAACCACACATGATGTTCAGCTACCACCGGTGCTTCGCGCCGCAACGTAAAAGCGAATTTCGCTTCGTCCCGAAGTAAGAGCGCCGTGTTGCTGTAGCAGACAACGCGCCGGACCAGCCTACCGTATAGTTATCTAAATATTACCTCGAGGTAAAACTGGCCGCGCTGCACTTCATGCACTGCAGAGAGGGGCAAGAATGCACGAACGATGATGTTTCATCATGCACGACCGATTATGTGGTCGTTTTGTTAGTGTGTAGCGCGTTATTCAAACCAAATATTTCATGTTCGGGCTTGCATAATTCTGTACATAAGACATGGATTCTGTCTTAACAATACGACTCTTCTCGCTCAAAACTCGATGAAATGACGCGAAAGTTTCCTTAGTAGCCCAACGCTACTGTATTACATGTGTTGAAGCGAGAAACACTCTACTGAAATAGCTTAATCTACGCACAGAGGAGAGCATCTTGATGCAGCTAACGATTCCGCGGCAGAAGCCACAATTTTGGCCCAACGCTAGCCGAGCCAAATACGAAACCTCATCTTCCCGGCATTCATGCGCTGGATGAAGTGCTTTTTAAGAAGCTCGCCTGGTGCAAGCTTTCCCCTTGGATAATAGTTAGAAACTCTATGCCGCCTCCGGCTTTCGTCGTGCACGCGCAATACCTGCCAAGGCGCTCCGCGGGACGCCGGTGGTACGGTACCGCGTTCAGGCTGGAATTGGACAATCATGAACATTTAGGTTGGAGATGTGGAACTGAACATGTAGATCTGCAGACATATGTCTCATACACCGCCTATAAGGGCGCCACTGAAAACCACCTAGCGGTAGCTTCCGGAACTTCGCTCGGGGCAGCTGTAGCCGTCATCCGTTCATCGCGGTGAGGATGGCTGCCGTTCGAGCTGCGATTACTCGTTTTTACCTGGCTCCCACCGATTGCACACGCTGTACCATGCAGCAGGACAATGTACGCCCTTGTGTAAAAATAGACGCACTCATGGCGTTGCAGGCATCTGGGAAAACAAAATTCCTACTCGGGCCAGCTGCTTCCCGTCGCGCAGAGGAGCATTAGATCGTGTCAGCAGGCTAATTGGCTGTTTTTTCATTATTTTTTAGATAACTTTGTCCTGAGGATTGCTAGCGCTTTTAAAATCCACCTGACGTCGTGGTTAAACCCGAAGCGAACTGTTTTGCCATCTGACTTCAACATCGCGCTGGGACCGATCTCTTGGATGCCACTACTTTAGCAGAGTGCGCTACGTTTAGCTTTGGAAAGGCGTATTTCTCTCTGAAAGATGTTTCTAGCCTGAGCCTTTTTTTGCATACGTGCACTTATGCCGATGACACTTGGCGCAGCTTGAAGACTCATTAACTCTAAGCTTGTTTGGCGAGTTGGCTGCTCGTAACTTATAAAACACGCAGAACCATGGGCGCGTCGAACCACGTGTCTCATCTGTTTTCTGTTGGCTGTAATAAACGCCCATCCAAAATTAACTGCAATCCAAACCAAGGAAAAGTGCCTTGAAAAAGGACTCAAAAATATGCAGCGCTCTGCTACAGAAACGAAATCCTAACAGAGATACACATTAGTGAGCCTCTTGGCTTACTGACTGAAACGACGACGCCAGCGATTGTCTAAAGATTAAATATATCCTGACGATTGCTTCAAATGATTTCAATAGAGCAAATATGGATGGTTTGGTTTTTGGCGGAAAGATGGGAATAACAACCGAGGTACTAAAGTGAAATGCAGACTGCGATCCCGATCGTGCCAGCCGAGCTAAAAAAATAAAGTCTATGACGCTTTTTGTGAGTATTTCACATCCGATCAGGAATAAACTGTTTCTGGGCATGCCTCTTAGTTCGTGTAACAGTGCGATGGAATTGCATGCTTCTTATCTGCTGAGCCGAACGCCGAGTGAAACAAATTCTCATTGACACGACAACGTTGGTACGTATACGGCTAGCGGCCGGTGCGCCCGACCCCCTCCCCTCATGTACTTTGCAGTTCCGCCTCCATCTGCACGGCATCTGCACGCTTGCAGATGTAGACTTGGGCAGACTAAATTTATCATACGACCTCAAGATGCAGGCCTGTCGACACATACCCTGTGAAGTAGACCTGGGTACTTAGAGTTGGCTTTGTGCGCCCGGATGCATGCCTCTATGCCTGGAAGTGTGATGTCGGGGACAGGAATACTCATGCCACGCGAGCGCGCAAAAAACGCGTCCCTGGGGGATATGTATTTTTTTATTTCCACCTCGATTTCAGCTAGAAGGGGCGGTGTCTGAGAAATCCCACAGAACGCTGTTCCAATCTTTCCATTTTATGTGCGAAGCAATGCTCTAGCAGCATGCCACACCGACTTGCTGGTAAAATTTGTAAAAGAAATGCGGTTTGAAAAGAAACCAGTGTTGCAGCATAAGCCGGGACGCGTCCCAATTTGTCAGCTCATCGTGCAGTCTGCTTCTCTTACCAGAAGAGCCCAGGGAGACAGGGCAGACGCTTCCAGGGGAGCACCCCTTGGCGCGCAAAATGTGCACACGCTATTTTCGAACCAATATGGGGCTGTAGTGGCGCAGCGATGCATTATACAGCTAACTGTGGCGCGTCGTGGGAACTTCTCTCCACGATAGTAAATCTCCACATGAGGAAGTAAAAACGAAGTCCAGTAGACGCAGACCTCGACGAATAGAAGTAAACATGTAGATCTAGACATGTAGGCCTGGAGACGATAGAAGTCTACGTTTCGCGCAGACTGTGTACCCTGTAGACGCCGACCAGGAACATGTAGACATGGAGGCGTAGGCCTCTATAAACAAAAGGGAATTTTAGTGCACACCGCTTAGGCTTGCGCCCCCGCGTTGAGCTGCCTGTCCCCGCCTTTATTAGATAGTTTTAGCTGAGCGTTTTTACGGCCAGCGGGCCGGAACGGGCTAGCGGATACACTAGCGGAGAGGGGCGCGAGAAACGTTTTAGCCGGGCGGACCGCCCGTCTTCTCGAGTGGAGTAGAGTCGCTTGCTCTGCTGCTCCACCTATCGGTCACAATTCGAGTTAAAGTTAAAAGAATATCAACAAAGCTCGCTAATAATGAGCTGAAACTGTTTAGTAAAGGTGGATTCTGTGTTTTAGTTAATTAGTCGACAACGCAGCGCCGGTTCTTGTGTTCATGGCTGCCATCTTGAATACCCATACACGCCCGCGCGCTCTTACAGACCCTCACGCGCTGCCTATCGCTCCGCTGAAGAGGGCTTCCCAGCGGGCGTAAGCTTCGCTCCGTAAAATCGCTGGCCGGCCCAGCGACGTGCGCATGCGCAGTGGCGTCTGCGCTCGTCCGCTCCTCTCCGCGGGCTTTAAAAACGCTCAGCTAAAACTGTCTAATAACCGAACGCGGAGCGCAGCGGACGAAGAAAGACGGCGGTAGAGAACAGAGTGCGAGGAGGACGAGGAGGGGGAGAGTACAGGGGTAGAGTGAAGGCGGGTCACACGGCAGCGAACAGCTGCACCAGAGTAGCGCGCTTTCATCTGCTCACAGATGACGTCATCGGTAGGGGTGCGTCGCTAGGCAGAGATGGCTCCAGGGTAGCGCGCTCTGTGAACGGGCTGGCTGTTCGACAATACGAGGCTTATCAGTGGAAGGACGTTGTGCGTGATGCCGAAGTCGAAACCCAAAACTGCATCCGTTCGGCACGTCGTGTTTCAAATGCGGTCGCCTACATTTAGAGTACCTCAGCAGCAGCGCTCAAACATCGTGTTACCGAGAACTGTAGTCATCACCTAAGTTTTGGCCATGGGGTGCACAAGGATCTGGGAGGGGGTGGACACTAAGGGTGAGCAGCGCAAAGCTGTCCCGGTCACGCGTTTCACCCAGGTGGAGGAGGGGGAAGTGGAAAAAAAATGTATTTTTAGCTAGTGAAGCGTAAACCTTTCGGAATACATGGAAATTAGAACTTTTATTCTTTCACGTTCGTTGACAAAATTATTTTTGTTGCATGTCTGCTCAGCCTTTGTAGAGGTTTCCCCCTTATATCTGTCTCCGGAGTCACGGAAACTTTTCAGAACTCCTATTATACCAGGTGTTTCAGCGAAGACGAACCAAGATTAAAAAAATAGGCCTTTTGAGACATGAAGGTGGCTACTGCGGCACATAATACCTGCGTTGTAGCACATCAGTAAACAGATCAATAATGTTGTATAGTTCGCTCTTAGGTACACCGCAAGTTAGGTACACCGCAAAGGTCTACAGCATCAGAGCTATCAGATGATTTTCTTGACAAAATCAGATGCGTCCAAACTGGCTAAAATAAGCTTATGAAGATAAGAATCGGCTCTGGAGCTCATCGTCACATCGTTACTCATTCCTTCTCTCAATCGACCCACGTCTCAATTCTAGACTACCACCTAGTCTTCAACGGCATCTGGAAACTGTTGTCGTCTCCGCCTGAACACCCCGTTTGCAAACAAATTGCGGTAAAGCTTAGCACAAGTGAACAGTTCACAATACTACAACTTCATTTCAATAGAAAAGTGCAACATATTCTGTGTGAATGTCCAGAACATTAAAACATTGTATATGGTCTCTCACTGAAGTGGCTCTAATAATCGATTGCATGTTAGGTCCCGTGGGCTGCTTTTGCGCAGCAGAAACATGCATTCTATAATTTATATGCATTTCCAGTCGACGTTGGTCTACTCAGCAAATTGTAATAACTTCGTGCATCCGACCATTATGGACTCGTCATGCAATGAACTTTGTCAGCCCCTTTATAGGACATTGCACTTCTTCAGTTTGAGATCTTGCAGCGTCACTCGGTGGTGCAGTTTATCCCAAATTCAATGCTCATTTATTATTATATGATTTTCATTCTTTTTCTTTCTCTTACGTATTTATACTTTGTGCGCCTCTCTCCCTCCTTCTCTCTATCTCTAATTACCGTCCCCAAGCAGAGTTGCCCATCACAGAATTTTTTATGCCTGCTTAAACCTCTGCTCTTAATTAAAGGGTTTCTCTATCTCTCTCTAATCTCCACTCACCGCGAATTAGCGCCTCTTAGGTTACACAATTAAGGAAGCAAGGATGCTCCGTCTGTGGAACTTACCGAGGCCTGCTTGGCTGGCGAGCACTTCGTCGCTGACCACCGCCGCCCGGGCTGCGATCACGGGCAACCGAGATGCAAAACGCGTCGCATAGGGGCTGAGGCGAGTACAGACCATCGCGCGCATACGCTGGGAAGTGCCTATCTGCCGGCAGTGCTACGGCGTAATGCGCGAATCGAAGAGCTGCGCTCTCCCGCGGTGCAGCGCCGAGGGCGATATGGAACACGTATTTCCTGTCTCCGGTGCAGCTGCTGGAGTACAACACTGTTTCTGCTGTTTATTAGCATTTGCACTATGATCTGAGCAATATCCGCTGCCACCGTAGTGCGACAGAAATCGAAAGGCATGCTCGTTAATGCCTTGTTTTAAGTTGAATGTACAAATACTTGTAAAACGCATCGTAATGTCTATATTGTTCCTAGAAAAGACGCCAACAAGCCTAAGAGCGCACAGTGTGACCACATTTGGCTTGACTACCTCACTCGTTATTCCCATATTGGTTTCTTAAGTGTAAAATTATTTGTAGTAATCACTGGGTCATAGCTATTCGTCAGACGTTCACTGAAACTCGCGTTTTTGGTCAGTAAGGAAGTCGGTTGACGATTGCTTACTTCTGTTCAGGCTTTATTTGTTTAGTATAGTGCTGCATGTTTTGTGGGACATTTGAAGGTACTTTTACATGCTCTGGACTGCAAAGTTATCTTTGGCCGCATGGGGGTGCGTTACAGCTAGAGTTGAATGAATTTAATATGGAGTTCGGGGCGTAGCCTGCATCTCTTTAAAGATGTGTGTCGTTTGTTGAGAACATTTTGACTGATATGTAATTTCAGTCCTCTTCTAAAGTATGTAGGCTTTTTTAAAGCGCATGATTTACCCAAGGCAAAGCATACGCGTTGTTGCGTTACATTCGCTTACGAATTCGGAATATGCAATAAAGGAAAAGTAGTAATCAGAAAAAGTAAAGATTGCGAAACGAGTAGACATTCAAGTTTTTTTCTTCATGGCGACGCTAAAACTGTTGATTTTCTGCAAAAAGACTAAGTCTTGTGCGGAAACCAGGCCGAAATACCATGTAGAATTGCCGACGAGAACCAATTTGTCCTTTGCGATGTGGCTGTTATTTGTCGGCTACTGTTGTCGAGTGGAAACTTATAAACCATTCATGCAAGCAGACATAGAACCACAGACAGTAGTGCCGGCGCGGTGGTTTGGTATCAGTGCTCCTAGGAGCTGGGCTGTCCGTGCGCTGCTCGAATCTCGACGAAAGGCGGCCAGTTTCTAGACATCTGCGTTTATTTAAGGAGCGGAATTGTTTTTGGTATGGGGGTGCGTACCCCATTTAGAGAGAGGAGAGAAAGACAAAGAGGGAAGTGAAAAGAGAGTAAAGATGTCCAAGACCTCACATATAAAGCATATACAATGACTTGCAAACATTCGAGGTTTTTTTCTCTTCTGTTTTCTAATCAATTATCTTTCAACCATAAAGCAACTACACATTTAGTGGCCATTGTTGAGTGACACGCAGTTAAAAACAACAAAAGAAAATAAGCTCTGTGCTGTCCTTCGGTTTGGAGTCGGTCGACTCCTCTTCATATGTAGGTCACGAGCGAGACCCTTATTTCCCTATGCCCTTCTGCTCAATCGCTTAACGATGGCCTCGGTTCTAGCTGTCCTGGTGTAATAGGCAGCAATACAGGGTTCTCGCACAGCTTCTGCCGTATCGTTTAAGTCACGTTCCACGTGATACTCCCGATGTTGGTATGGCCGAGCGTGGCGCCCGAGAAATCTCCCAAGTTGCGGTCTTAACCTTGTTTTTGTATTGAAGGCCTGGAGAATTTTCCAAGTTTTCACGCTGGCATCGATTGTAACCTTTAATTTTTATTTTTTTTACTTCCGGGGGTGTTCATTCACTGTTTTAGTTTTTCTGCAGCTTCTAAGTACTGTTCATTCTGAATAAAGCACTAAGTTGATAGTCAGTGCAGTGTTTGTATTGCCTCATCCTTTGTGTTTGTCTTTCACGCAGTTGCAACATTTGAAGAACGCTGGTTTTCTGAAGTGATCATGGGGCAAATCTGGGAAAGAATGGCTAATAGAATGAAAATAGAGGCCACTTCACAGAATTGTGATAATTCGCAGAAAAGGACTGCGGCTATCGCATGCGTTTACGGGATGTCTCACTGTTTGGAGAAGAATGGTGATTTCTATGGGGTGAGGGTAGTTTTCAAAGCTGAAGATAAGCTGAAAAGGACATGCCCAGCGGTCAGCAAGCAGTTGAGCAACATGGATAACGACCCCAGGAGCAGGTGAAGTGTTCGACATGAGGTGCCTTTTTTTGCCCTGCAGGGAATGGGGTACAAAATTCCTCTTTCCTGTGGTAAGGCAGCATTAGGCAAACAGGGCGGTGTGTGAATACACAACTAAAAGAGCACCTGGATTCGCTGGGAAAACCACCTAGCTCTAATCTTTTTCTGCACTGCCGAGACTGCAGAGGTTCTCAACGAGATTTGAAAGGCACGTGGATACTATTCAGAAATGGGAACCAAGTTTGACGTGAGGTAGTAGAAGTGTTTCCTATCCTTGAAGACTGCTAAGCCTATGTAGCAAAGGTTTCAGTGAACCTGCATAATAATGAGATTACGTTCCTGTAATCTGTGCTTGCAATGCATGACAGACTACGACGGTGTATTTTGCCATCTTGAGCTTGTGTTTTTGTTTAAAGGTCTGGGCCACGTCCAAAGTTGTCACGCTGGTATCTGATGACACCTTTTACTATCAGTTTTAAACTTCCGGAGGTGTTCACTGATTGTTCTCGCTTTTCTGCAGGCTATAGTATTCATTCTGAATAACGCATTCAGTTAGTCAGCGCCGTTTCTGCCTTACCGCGGTGTCGCAGTATGGGTTACTATTGACTGCGCCATCGGCCAAAGACTCCCTGTCGTCCACGTAAAAACCCATGACATAACCAACAGCCTGGGTTATCTTCAGTGACTCTCGCGGTGCAATACAATCGATAAAGTCACCAGGAAGCCTTCAGAAGCAAATCGTTGACGACTTGAAAAGATTATACACCGAAACCTGTGAACTACGTTACCGTGTTGTGCTGCAGTGATTACCAGGTCACTGCGGCCTCGCAGGCAACGATCACGCTGACGGTGAAGCGAGGTCGGCGCAGGGCGACACGACGTTGCTCCTACCTATTCCGTTTTCTCTCAGTGATGGCGAGAGATTTCTGGCTACTAAATCCTGGCACATGCAACGCTCTTTGTGGTGCGATCCGCAGCGTCAATATAGAACCCTTCTTCGCATCGACCTCTCTTGTGACTTCCGCTTTTCACGCAATTTAGATAGACGTGATCGTAATTGCCATCACCGACTTCGCCTAGACGTTGACTTCACTAAATTCCATCTTCTTAAAATTGGTCATAAAGTACCCCTCTGTGGCCGACATGTGGTGCGCGCGGAGATCTTTACACTTGATCTGTTGCTGAAAATCTTTATTAACGATCGCAAGGCGCTGTTAAGTGCTTTGAGACTTCAAAGGACGGCCCTGAGCACGTAGAGCATGTCCTTGGACTTTACAGTTATGCGGCTTCGGCTGCGCGAGGAACAAAAGCATTATTAGTTTTCCTTGTGGACACGGGTTTGGTGGAGACTGACACTCCTGTGTGTTTTTGAGTGCGTGATTGTTGAGTACGCTTGACTTCACATTTCATCCTTTATTTTTTCCTTCTGTCTTTTCAGCCTCTTCTTCTCTTAACTTTTTCTATTCTTTCACTCTCACCTGGAGAAGCATGCAGTCTAACAACCAGGCAGACCTCTCCTGTATTCACTGAAGCCTCTCCTACTTCTTGACATTTTAGTGCGAACACAATAATTTGCAAGGTTAAACCGGCTCACCAAGTTTGTCCGAAGCTTGGCCTTGAGGGGGACCTTGGCCAAACCAAAAATAAGTCAAATACTGCCGCACCGGGGTTTGAACCTGCGGCAGCGCGAACAGATCTGCTTCGCCGGCCGCTGCACGAAAACACTGATATCGCCGCATAGTTTACCACGCCTCGAGATAAACTACAACACATTCTCGCGCTGTGCATTGCACACCATCGTCTTCATCAAATAATACTAGTAATATACACAATCTGGCGCTGCGCATGGCACGTCGTCGTCTTTGTAAACTGATAATACTGGAGTGAAGAAGATCATGTGCTGACGCCTACGGCGACGAACCTTCTGTGGCAGCCGGCTGACGCTCACGCTGGAGAACTCTTTCTAGTGACCCGCCCCCCCCCCCTCTCTCTCTCGCCCTCTGCTTCATCGATTACTTGTGCAAGACACTTTGTCGCCGGCGCTTCCCACCTCCCAATAAACCACCCTTAACTAATAGCGATTTAATATCGTCGCCTGACGTTACCTTGACCCAGCAAAGCAAAACCATGAGCCAGCACGGCTAAACACATTTTCATATGTCTATTCGGTTTAACTACGTTAAAATCCTACCACTTTTTTTGTCATGCAGCTAGGATAACTGCGGCCTCTCTTAAGCTTTCCTTCCCCCATGATGGGGGTACATGTATAACCTGCTCAACCCAATGCTGTTCCTGGCTTTAGGCGAAATTCGAGCTGTTTTGTGGAGAGCGCTTACGCTTTAATGGTGAGCACTTAACCTTGACGTGCTCTAGGATCACCCATGTACAACATTCTCTGGCAAAAATTTTGAAAATTATAAAATTGTAAGTTGCTCTTATGGAAATATTAGAGGCGATGGTCTATTATTGTGATATCTAGCGAAACATTTCTTTTAAAACCCTTCCATTGATCGTATGGAACATTTAGGACTACCAGAAAAAAAAAGGGAAACGTTTTCGACGAGAGCAAAAACGTGAATAGAAAAGAAAGACGAAACACTGCCGCTGAGTGATCTGCCGTCATACTGATTTTTATAAGAAAATCTTCCATAAAATGAAAAAATTGCTTTCATCAACGGTTCCCCGCTCAGAGGGGCTTTTGTCCAGAGTTGTAGGTAATCAGACCGTAGTTGTGGCCTTTTCCGATTGTCAGATCTTCACGAAATCGCGGTCTGCCTGACGAAGAGTTTTATGGAGTTTGCGATGGAGGAATCGAGGTGGTGCCTCGGTGCCGCATATATCTCCGAGGTATAGAAGCACGTCAGCATCATGTTCCTTCATTTACACTAGCCACCACCTCGGCAATTTTCCATTAATCATTGTGAATAGAAAGCTGTCCCGGTCACCGGAGGCACCGTATAGAAGCACGTCAGCACCATGTTCCTTCATTAACACTAGCAACCACCTCGGCAATTTTTCATTAATCATTGTGAAAAGAAAGCTGTCCCGGTCGCAGGAGGCACCGTATAGAAGCACGACAGCACCATGTTGCTTCATGAACCCTAATAACCACGTCGGCATTTTTTTATTAATTATTGTGAAAAGAAAGCTGTCCCGGTCGCCGGAGGCTCCTGCGGTCGTCACGCTTTCTTGTCTCCTACGTTTCGGCCTGCCAACTCATGTGTAGCAATAAGAAGTACAATCAGTGTTCGAGTCAATCGCTTGTTAATTATGCTCTCAGTAGACAATACGAACTATTTTCGCCGCGAAGAACCAGCAAGTTATGCCAAGATTTTTGTGAGATCGTTTGATGATGATTATGAATTTTTATGGCACAAGAGCATCTATGAGCAAAGAGCGCCATGGCACAATGCATTTCTGACTTCTCTAGGTGGGATCAAAGACCCATTTCCTAAGCACTTCACTCTAAATAAGCCGAGCACCAGGACCGGGAAAGCTTGTACCCATTGTATCCCCTGTGAGTACCCAGCGGCACTGGGGATCCAATCCCGCACCTCCCGTACACGAGGCGGGTGCTCAACCACTTGGCCACCGCTGCGGTGGTAGGATCGATCGCGTCGGCTGCGCCTCTCGGTGTTGTGATTTTGCGCGTGCTTGAGCTAAAGGGCCAAACTTCAGAGGGAAGCTGAGAAAGCTGAGATGGCGGAACTGAAAGAGTCTGCGTCTTGTAAGTGGGTTCGTGCCCGGATAGTCCCGAAAAGTCTTTGTGCTGCGTAGCCTGTTTTTCGTCTGCGTGTGCATCAAAGCTATCGGACACAGTACACTGGTTATCGAGCTAAGCCTTCACGCAGTCTTGCTTACGCAGGCATTTTACGGTAATAAGCCCGCCACTAAAGAGGTGTTCACATAGCACTCGGCCCGTCTGGCCCTTCTTTACATTTCGACAACATACGAAGCACTTAACGAGAAGCTTGGAGAAGCAGACATCGATTTTCTTCATCGTGTGCCTGCGAGGGCATATAGTGTTATTTTACATTTCTGAAACGTACTTATTCTTGGTGCTGATTTATTTTTGGTACCCACTTCATTTCCTACCCCTTTGCTCAGCTAATAGATTCGTATCCGCATTTAATTTTTATTGACCATGAAAGCAGAGAGGTTAGAAACCTTGATTATTTTCTGAGGTGTTCTTCACTGACAATAATTTTTTTCATACCCTGCAATTCTGGACAAAAGCATTTTTGAACTGGAAATCATTTAACAACGCAAGCTTTCATATAATGTAAGATTTCAGTAGAAAAATGAACATATTTGTTCATCACCAGACGGCAGTCTTTAAATTTCTTTTCTATTACCATTTCTGCTATTCTCCAAAGCGTTCTGCGTTCATTTTCTGTTTTCTATGGGAGTCTGAACTGTTTGATGCGACCGATGGAAACACTTTAAAAGAAATATTTTGATACATACGAGAAGAATGGACCATTACTTTCAATGTCACCGTGAAAGTATATTACAAATTTCCAATTTTCAAACCTTTTGTACTTGACCTTGAACTCTGCTGCTCTTCAAATTACAGCTAGCATTTTTCCATGTTCTGATTGTCTTTTTTTTAACAATGCAGCGGAAAACGACTGCCAAACGTGCCCACCTATTTCGATGGAGCTTTCAAGGCACCAAGGTAAAGAGCTCGTACAGAAGACCGCAAGAAGCCGTCCTGATGCCTGTGTGTGAAAGATATAGCCAGCCCTCCATGAGTGGCAGGGCAAACATCGAATCTCTCAATTGCTTCATTCTCTAGAGTGGCTCAGATATCGAAAGGGCCCTCTCACTTCAAATATTGCACATACATCGGCAGTCTGTGCAAGTACTTTTCTTTCAAAATTCACTTCATAGATATATCTATTCCTTCTCAAATCCCAAGAAGCAAGCCTATTTGCATCTGGGTCATTATTGCTAGAACCACAAAAGAAAAAGTTGCCTGTTTCCTATAGAAACGGAACGAGATAAAGCCAAGGACTTGAGACCTACAAGACAGGCATCATTTTGCAGCAGTTCCCTTTCATTGGGCACTATCCTGACGACATCTTCTTCTCATGGGGGGTAAAGATACTTTAGAGATAAAGTGCCCAATGAAACTACAAGTTATCTTTAAAAACTATGCTGCGCTTGAACGGCAGGCAGGCTGATGTTTTCGGTGATGACTTTTGCAGTGTCAGTGTGCGCAATGGCAACACTTCATTCCAGACATTGAAAGACCTGATTGTGGAAATGTAGAAGGCAGAACTTATGTCAGTTTCTGCCGAACGTAATGTGTGGAGCATGCTTAAGTGACACTGGCTGCTCGAAGAGGTGTCGTAAAATCCCAAGTATGAGCCTCTGGCTGCGCAAAAGCCCCCCAACTGCACTGCTAATGTCGCATTTCCGCGCCGTTCCGCGAAAGCGCCCCCCCCCCTCCCCCGTACCAACCTACCTACTCTGCGCCCTTATCACGCACTGCGCCAACGTAACACTGGCCTGCTATATCCAGCCGACGAATTCACTCCCCAGTCCTGCTTTGCAGCCCAATCGAGGGAGTCTTTTTCTTTCATGTCCGGTCGCACGCGAAATTTGTGGTGTTGGTTTGGTGGTGTCAGGTCCACTATGCATTCCAACAAAGGGGCAAAGAAAATCGAGGTGATGCAGCAGTTTCCAGAAAAAAGAGATAAACGAATCTGCACCACACTTCTCGAGATTTCAAGTTCGACCGGAACCGGATAAATGAAAGGGACAAGGATCTTGACAATTTGCTGCAGCAAAAGTAGGCGACAGCCAAAGTTCGGAGAAAGCTAAGTACCGGATACATGCATGGGACAAGAATTTGGACAATTTGCGGCAGCAAAAGTAGGCGACAGCCAAAGTTTGGAGAAAGCTAAGTACCGGATACATGCAAGGGACAAGATTTTGGACAATTTGCTGTAGCAAAAGTAGGCGGCCGCCGTACTTCGGCGAAAGCTAGAGAGAAAGACGAATGGAAAGACAGGGAGGTTAATTAAGAGACTCTCCGTATGCTACACATGGGAAGGGGAACGGAGGGAGAGATAGAAAGGGGAGAGAGCAAGGGAGATCACTTTTTCACGTGTCCGTTGGCCATTACTTTCAGTCTACACAGGGCGCACACTGAAAGTTCACAACCTTGCTCTCAGTCATGAGTCCTTTAAGAACTTGAAAAGTACCTTCAGGGCGGTCTTCTGTGAAGAAGGTTTACTCTAAGGACCCATAATCTTGCTTCAGTAAGACGCCGAGGATCTAAGCGGCGGAGTGTTCAGCCGGGAGGACAAGCTCAGGCTGAAACCGAGGGCAGTCACAGAGTAGGTGCTCTATTGTTTCGTCGCACCCAAAGTTCTCACACGCAGGAGAGTCTGCGATCAAGTCGGAGTAGGCATTTGTAAACGCCGCTCCAAGCCACAGGCGACACAACAGCGTATCATCGCAGCGGGAGAGGCTGGAATGAGGACTGAGTTGAAGTGAGGGGTCGAGGTGGTGCAGACGGCATGCGGAGTTTCCAGGAGAAGAACATGACGCTAATATCTCATTTCGGCCAAGCATTCACAGTTGTCTTGCTGCGTCGTCTATGGTAAGTGTATCTGGACAATGATGGCACTGCCGTGAGGCGATCGGGCTGCAGCGTCAGCGGCGTCGTTTCTGAAAATACCATAGTGTCCCGGTATCCACTGGAAGACGATGGCATGACCCTCTTCCTATGCCTGGCATTGAAGATGTCTTAATTCTGCTACGAGTTGCTCGTGATCGCCAAGCCGTAAAACAGATGAATCCATTGTAGGGCTGCTTTTAAGTCGCAGAACACAGCCCATTTGAGGGGGGGTTATGCATCGATGTACTACACAGCCGCACGAAGAGCGGCCAATTCAGACATTCAGACCCGGTGGAGGTTGTCAGATGCGAAGTTAGCTGGCTAATACTAGGCATTCTCGCAGGAATGACCACAGTGCTACAGCAAAAGGAGGGGACAGCCATATTTCGTCGTAAGCTAACTACCAGATACGTGAATGGGACAAGAATTTTGACGATTTGTTGCAGCAAAAGTAGGCGACAGCCAAACTTCCGCGAAAGCTAAGTACCGGACGCATTAATGGAACAAGAATTTTGACAAGTTGCTGCAGCAAAAGTAGGCGAGAGCCAAGCTGCGGTAAAAGCTATGTAACAAATCTTTGGCCTAGTGTAGTTCATGTTCCCAGAGTAAAATTCCAGTTTAAATCCATGCGCAGTGCACTTCTATTCTGGCGGCAAAATTTTGTCGACGCCATTTGAATTTCGGTGCCGTTCTGGGATAGCGCCTCCCCCTCCCATCTCCTATCTTCATGAGTAGGGAAACTGACGGACACGATGGTCCATGACCGCCTCTCGAAATATGTCGAGAGCAAGAACACCTTCGCCGACACCATGTTCGGCTTCCGACCTCATAAGTCCGCACACGACATACTTTTACAGATTCATCGCGAGGTTCTCGAACCCATAGAACACCCACACAATGACAAGATAGTCCAAGCACTCGATCTGAAGGGTGCGTTTGACAATGTTAAACACGCCGTCATATTCAAACACCTTAGCGAGACCAACTGTGGTCCACATACATTACCTTACATCAAACATTTCTTAACAGACCGCTTGGCCTATATACGTATACAAGAGACCGAGTACGGCAAGGTTCAGATAGGAACGCGGGGCGCACCACAATTAAGGCGCTTTGTTGTCCCCACTTCTCTTTAATATTGCCATGACGCACCTCCCGGCAGAGCTGGCGGGTGTCGGCGGTGTTCAGCATGCACTGTACACCGACCACATCACCATATGGGCTACTACCGGCAACATAGGAGAGATGGAGGAATGCCTGCAAGCAGCGGCGAGCACAGTAGAACACTATGCTACGTACTGAAGCCTCCAGTGCTCCTCGTCCAGGTCTGAATTTGTGCATATTCGACATTCTCCGACTTGCAAAATCTCCGTTCAGCTCTCTCTTGCCAGCGGCCCCATCCGTGAAGAGCAGGAGCTGCGAATACTCTGTCTCTTCATTAACCAGCATCGCAAGGCAGACACGACCCTTGCAAAACTCCGCCAAGTCGGCGACCAGGTGGGCCGTTATGGTTCACCGCGTTTCCAACAAGTGAGGAGGGTTGCGAAGTAAGAATGCGCCACGGCTCGCCCATGCCTTTGTGACTAGTTGAGTACTGTACTCGACTCCTTACCTCCGCTTACGGAAACATGACGAAGATTGCTTGGAGGTTGTACTCCGCAAATTTTTCAAGAGAGCCCTCGACTTCCCGATCTCCACTTTCAACGCGCGATTACTCGCATTCGGGGTGGTGAACACCTATCGGGAACTTCTCGAGGCGCATCTCGTTAACCAATACATGCGTCTCGCCCAGACCGTGTCCGGTCGCCGCCTCTTGGACCGGTTTCATATCAAACATGACCACCATACGATGGAACGTGTTCAAGTGCCCGAACTGTGTAGACGTGCCCTCTACGTTCGACCCCTTCCGACTAAGATGAACAAGGAGGACCATAATGGCCTGTGCCAGGCGTGGGCGGATGCCCTGCACCGCCACTATGGCTGAAAGAAACGCGTCTTCTACGTCGACATTGCAGGCCCCTACCACTCCAGGGGGAATGGTACAAGGCTGCAATCATACACGAGGGAAAACAGGTGGACGGCTTCTCGTTCAGAGCGCCCAGCTCAACTCATGCGGAGGAGGTAGCGATCGCCTCCCATCCTGACTGTAATTCATCCTCACAGACTCTCGCGGAGGCTGTCGTAAGTTTGAGTTCGGTTGGATCACTCCACTTTCTCACCAAATTCTTCACCAGTGTACTCGCGACATGGATCCAACTCATCGCTCGATCATATGGGTCCCCGGCCATCAAGGCATGCCAGGTGACGAAGCCGTCCATGAGGCAGCCCGCGCACTCACCGGTCGCCAGGCGTTTCTTGGGCGGATCTTAACCCAGATCACAGCCCTCTTCTTCCTTTTAAAGACATTACTGAGCACTATCGTTCCGAACACCGGCGCTACCCGGTTCCTATGAAGGAACTGGGTAAAGCTGGCGAACAAACTCTCCTTAGGCCATTTACAAACACCCTGCTGTGCACGGCGGTTCTCAAGCACTTTGACTCTCCTTTTGACGGCCGCTGCTCATTCTGTCGAGAGGTAGCCGACACCTTTCACATGGTTTGGGCATGCAGGCAAAATCCTTCTCTTCCCCCCCCCCCCCCCCATCACTTCTTCCCCTACCCGAGAGGACTGGGAGGCGGCTCTGCTCAGCTGCCAGGAACTATCGGCCCAACAGGCTCTGGTTCGGCGGACCTGCGCAGCGGTCAGGACCAACGGTGTCCCGAAATGAGGGACTCCGCCTTCTATTGTAAAGGGTGAGACCCACTAGGGGCCTCTCCCTGAGCACCTCTCTGTACATTTAGATTAATAAATGCTTTTCACCACCACCCTCACTTTCCAGGTATGTACTACTCTTGTTTGTGTAGGGCGGGGGGAGGGGACACTTGCTTCGAATTTTACGGTTGTTCAAAAAATTTTAAGGACTATTGCAAGACTTCCTAATACGAAATTTGAGCGCATAACTGTAGGTGGTTTGATTACGTGATTTATTGAGGTAAAGAATTTGAGAGATACGTGTATATATTTACAGTTAAAAGCACTCTTATTTTCCACACACACTCTCTTGTCCAGCAATTTAGGACAGAATTCTTGAAAATACGAAAATTGTAACAGAATTTTACGGTAATATTGAAGGAAATTCTCCGTGGCTCTTACATGTAGTAAAATCTTTTTTTTATTGTTTCCATCGATTGCAACGAATAGTCAAGACACCCATAAAGAAACAAACTATGAGGAACGATTTTGACGATAGCAAAAACGTTAATAGAACAAAAAATAGATGACCGCCGTCAGGTGATGTGCAGATGTGTTGACCGTTGTAGTGAAATCTTACATTACATGAAAAAATTGCTCTCGTGAATGGTTTCCCGTTCAAAAATGCTTTTGTCCAGAATTGCCGGGTATGTTCTTCAGGTAACTCTCTTCTCCAAGTCTTTGATTGTCATGAAGGCGACTTTGCGGTCGGAGAAATGGAAGGAGATATGTTCAACCTGGTGCACAAATTCCTGGTTCTCGAATACGAAGCCGACACAAATGTTTCGTGAGGCCGCCACAGCAGTCGGAGGAGTTAGGATGGAGAGGAAGGGGATGGGTTTGTGCTGTGCTTAGCGAGCGATGAGCAACGCTGAGCTGAGCTGAGCAATGAGCTTGGGTTTCGGAGGCACGCAAGGCGGAGTTTGACCTTCATTGCAGACTGACGCGGCATTCACAAACGTAAGTAACAAGAGCTAACGCACTTAAAACAAGCTCCGCAGCACGTGGGCTTTTGGCCTGTATCACACATTACGCTCGCGTTGTTAAAGTGCGCGTCCACTAGAGGCCTCCGCCATCTGCTCTTTCCCAGCTTTGCTCTAAAGGGGTGCCATTTCGCCGTTAGCGTTAACCCCCGCGCAAAAGGTGCCCGTGTTGTGTGCGACGTCGGTGCGCGTTAAAGATCTCCAGGTGTTCGGAATTAATCGGAGCCTTCCACTACAGAAACTATATGTTTCTTTCTTTCCTTCTTACTTTCTTTCCATCTTTGTTTCTTTCTTTCCTTATTTCTTTCTTCCTCTACTTCTTTCTCTTTCCTTCTTTCTGCTTTTCTTTCTTTCTTTCGTTTGGTGTAGTTTATGGGGGTTTAACGTCCCAAAGTGACTCAGGCTATGAGGGACGCCGTAGTAAAGGACTACAGAAATTTCGAGCACCTGCTGCTCTTTAACGTGCACTGACACCGGACAGTACACGGGAGTCAGGCAGGTTCCTTCCTCCCTTCACTCCTTTCTCTTCTTCTCCCGATTCAGCCAGACCACATGACGACTTCAGATTATAAAGTGCCGAATTTATTTACATCTATTCACAATTGCGGTGACACGACTCTGCCGCCGGGATGCGGCCTCTCGTCTCGGCATCCACGACCCGTCTGTCCAGTCCTTCTTGGTCGTCTCTCCTCTCTTCCCGGTCCTCCTCTCCAGCTTGCGCTCCCTCGTCCTTGCTTCCCCGCTGCTCCCTTCGGTCGGATCACTGGGAAGACATCTTGAGCTTGTTCCCTTAATCCCACGGTCGTTACGGAGGCGGCGCGCAGACCTTGGTCTTATCGGATGATGCCCCCATAACTGCTGTTCGGGGGGGGGGGGGGGGTCTCTCGTCCGTCGCCGCTGAGCGGCAAGCACACACAAACATAAAGCGCCGGCTGTTTCTTGGGCGCGCCGAATCGCCCGCGCGTATACACGCATATGACCGCGGCAGCCGTTTCTTCCGGCTACGTTCGGATGCAATATGGTCGCGCGCCCGACAACGGGCCTCTAGAATTCCGCCTCCAACGAAATTTGACCGCCGAGGCCGGGATCGAACCCGCGTCTTTTGCCTTTCCTCCCCTCCGAGTCCTTCCCCTCTTCCCTCATGGCGTGGCTTAGGTGTCCCATCAGAAGTGTGAGTTACTGCGCCATTTTCTTTAATCAAAAAACATGTTTCTTAGCACGCGCAAACCCGCGCCACTGAGAGGTGCAACCGACACGATCGCTCAAGCAAAAGTGGCTCTGCACATGGACTCGATCATGGCCGCAGCGGTCGCATTATGGAATGCTAGAGGCCATGTGCTGTTCAATATAAGTCCGTGTTAAGACCCCAGGCGGTCTACTTAACCGGAACCCTCCATTACGGCGTTCCTCATATTCCAGCGGCTTTGGGAAGTTAAACCTTATGAACTGAACAGGAACTCCATCGCGTAAATTATTTGGCAGCACACATCGACAAAAATTCATTGTAAATTAAAACCAAATATTCTCGAAACCATTTTTTTTCTGTAAGCGCGATGCACACATTCATATTTTTGGTTAATTTCGCCGCCGTTTCTCGCCAAAATAGTTTATATTCTGTACTCTGAACATAACAAGCCGTCGACTCGAAAACTTATTACACTGCTGATAGCGACCAAACACTTCGCTAGAACAAACGCAGGAGGCAAGACAGCGCGACGACCGGAGGCACCTCCGACTAGCGCGCCGCCTCTGTTTTCATACTGACTGACGGCAAAATCGCCGAGCTCCTTAGCTGCGGTAATGCTTGAACAGGGTGCTAATGTGTTTCGATCCCTTGGGGAGACATTTATCGCAGGAGCACCTTGGTTCCTCTGCTGCAGAATAGGTAAGTACTTTCGTCCATCAGACGGCGATCTCGTGCGGGGTATGACGCTTCCAAAACTGCTAAAACTTCGATGTGATTGCCTACAGTGATTATAGAGCACGCCAAAATTAAGTGTTCAGCGTCAAAAATGCGTCTGATCCCCGCAAAACACTGCGAATTTTGCCGCTAGCAAGGAACCGAAATACAGTCTCTTACGCCGAGTTACGTATGGACCTCAAAAAACAGAATGTAGACCAAAAGCCACCATGCGGTCACTTCCGGAACTACACTTGGGGCAGCTGTTACCACCGTTCATTCGTCGTTGCGAGCATGGCCGATGTTTCCTGCTGCGATTAATCGCTTTTTTTCCGTCTCCCGCCGATGCCACACGCTGCAGCGAGCTGTTGAACAGGTGCGCACTTTTGTAAAAGTAAGTACACTCATTACGTTGCAGCCATTTCGAAGAACTCAATGCATACACGAAACAGCTGCTTCCCCGTCGCACCGACGAGCGTTATATCCCATCAGCAGTCTAATTCGCTATTCTTTCTTCTTTATATATATAACGTTGCCTCCTCATTGCATGTGCCTTTGACATCCGCACAACTTCGCGTTTGCATTATATTCTCACGTAGTGGTGATGACAGTCCGGCAGTCAGGAGAGGTGGCTGAGGTTTGGCGACACGAGTGGACGCGCCTCACATCGGGTCCCGCCCGGACACTAAAATTATTGACCCAGCTCCTGGACTATACAGCTGAATCGTGTTCCACAAGTAATCAGAACCACGTAGAACCCAAGTTTTCTCAATTGGGACCATGGTTCGGCATTGTAAATATGCCCGATTATAGATCTCCCAGCGCAGCTGCCGCACTAAGCCTAACATGTCACCGCCTGCACCAGAACCCCCGAGCCGCCGCCCAACTTGGCGACTTACGCTCTTCGGGGATATGATCTGTAAACGGTGTTGCGGATGGAAATCATCCGTACGGAACCCTTAGAAAACGATGCGCCTGCAGAAGAAATCAGTGATGAGCATCTTGCGGCCTGGCTAATAATAATAATAATTGTTTTTTGGGGGAAAGGAAATGGCGCAGTATCTGTCTCATATATCGTTGGACACCTGAACCGCGCCGTAAGGGAAGGGATAAAGGAGGGAGTGAAAGAAGAAAGGAAGAATAGGTGCCGTAGTGGAGGGCTTCGGCATAATTTCGACCACCTGGGGATCTTTAACGTGCACTGACATCGCACAGCACACGGGCGCCTTAGCGTTTTGCCTCCATAAAAACGCAGCCGCCGCGGTCGGGTTCGAACCCGGGAACTCCGGATCAGTAGTCGAGCGCCCTAACCACTGAGCCACCGCGGCGGCTCACGCTTCACAAGCGGAGACGCCGCCGTCAACGCTGACGTGGCACCAAGTAAACGGCTGCAGACCGGCGCCCGGTCATCGCCTCCAGAGAAACCATCCAGGCGACCCAGTGGAACACCAAAATTTAGCAAAGGAGATATCATTGTCATGGTCAAGCAAGGCATATCCATCGGCCTACGGTCAGCGTTCCCATCGGGCGAACTTGGCAACTCCCTGGCCGCCTATGCTGGCCTCGTGGCGACTCAACAGGCTTCGTTCGTGAGCTGGCCCCTCCGGGACCAAAACCTCTTCATTTGCGCTACCCAAGACACCACCATTGCAAACAAGTTGGCCAGGGAATTTACCCTTTTATCAAACAAAGGTAAAGTTCTCGTGGAAGGACAGCAAAATTGAACGGTGAAGTATGACGTGGGATCGTTACGGTCAACGAGCGGGAGACTTCGGCAAAGCTCAAAAGCAATATTATGTGGCGGGACGGCGACATTGCCTTCGTCGGAAAATTAGGCAACTCTTCGCTAGCCCTCATCAAATTCGTGGGTGGAAGACTGCCGCGCTTCGTCTGCTACAATACGGGTGTCACACCGGTGTCGGAATACAAGCACACTATTCTCGCCTGCTACCGGTGTGGCACCATTGGCCATCGCGCGGATATCTGACCCAGGCCGCTGGAAGAAAGGTGCGGCCATTGTGGACAGAATATGAGGTCAACGGCCGAGGGTATGACCCCCCATGAGTGCAAACCATTGTGCTTCGTGTGCGGGGAAGCCTACTTTACGGACTCCCAGGAATGCAAGGACGAGTTCCGGCGTCTCCAAGCGGTTCAGCGATCCCTCCGTGGCCCACCCGCATAAGAAGACCTCGGTGTCCCGCCAGCAGTCGTAACCGGGCACCGTTCCAGGAGGTGCTTCCGGCGGTGCGGCTGCGGGCTTGCCACGCGGAGGCGGTGGCGTCCGGCCCCCATGCCACCCCGAAGACGCCACAGAGGCTACCGAAGACACCGCCGCTGCAGATCCCGAAGACGTCAAACCAGGGTACTCACGGCCTTACAGCTGAAGACTTCCTGGATCTCGAAGGAGCTACCCAGAAGAAGGCCCCCAAGAAATTACCAGGAGCAAGGTTGATGGTTGGCCTCCATGGGGCTGCCTCTATGTCCCCTCCCCTGCCTCATCCTTCCTCCCTCTCGTCCCCGAACTAATCAAGATGCGGTGTGAAATGACGGCGCTCTGCCAGAGACAGAGAGAGAGAGAGAGAGAAAGAACTTTATTGTGATAGAATGGCGGGATTTAGTGCAGGTGGGCCCAATGTGGCCCCCCGGTGGGGGCGACCTCCTGAGCCCATGAAAGGCGTGCCAGCTGGATGGTCTTGTCTGGCCTTCTTGGGTGTTGGTTCCATCCCTCCTCGGAGGGAGCTAGCAGTAAGCTTGGGGTGGGGGGTTCCCGCTCAATCCCAGAGCATATGCGCCTGGGTGCATGTAAACAGCTCGGAGCTGAAAACAAAATTCTCCGCTCGGGCAAAACTGCACCGTGGTCATTGGCATGTGAAGCAGCGCCAGCCTCCGACAACCCGGAGTCTATGAGCGAAGGGTCTCTCCGTCAATCCAATGCGAGCCGTCTCGACGCTCTAGAAAACAGTGTAGCTGATATCTACGTTCAGATTAGCGGTCTCGGCCAGTTAATTTCCGAAGTTATCAACAAAACTATTGCCTAAACCACACAGAAGGTGACCCACGCGATTACAAGTAACACTAAAATCTGAATCGACGATTCCAAACGCCTGCGGCGTCGCCCCATTTTCATTACGGACCCTCAGCGTCCACCAAAATACAACAGCAAAAATTAAGGGGGGCACTTTGTTGACCTAAACTGCGGTGAGGCGAAAGCCTTTAGCGCAGTGTTCCTGCTTGTATAACTGATGTGTGGTTAAGATGTTGATTAAGTACACAATAGTTTGTGAATCTTAAATGCTGGAGACACTGGAGGGCGTTTGGGAGGCATCCGTCTCATTCGACGGCTTTCCACAAGCACTCTCCAGCGTCCTTACGCTAGACAAAAAATATTTTGGCGCTATAAAAGAACAAAAAATAAAGTGGCCCTGCCTGTGCCACAATCCTTACAATAGACAAAAATTTTAGTCGGACTATAAAAAATGAAAAATAATGTGTCCCTGCCCGTGCCACTCAAGGAGAACTACATATTCGTTCGCAGGCAGTAGCACAGTCGTTAGCACGCTCTGCTGCGGAACAGAAGCATGGTGGCTCGAATCCCGCCGTGCACAAGGACTTCCTTTCTTATTAAGTCATCGGTGTGACATGACTTGAGACCGGACAAGGTCAGGGCCGCAAGAATGAGCCATTAAAGGCTATCTCCTTAAATTGATCTCAGCGAAATTAGCGATGACACCATCGAACCTTGTTGGCTCAGGGAGCCGGATAGGCTGTGATGGAGGTTGTCCTAATTCACCCCCCAATTTATCATGGCACAGGGCACTAATTCAAACCACCACCACCCAAAACAACAGGCTCTTTCGTCATTAAATGGAATCGCCGAGGTCTCAAAGAGCGCAGAAAACGCGCTCATCTTCGCCTGTATCTCGAGATGTTTCAGCAACCAAAGGTGGTCGTCGCCCTCCAGGGATATGGAGCGGCGATTAAGCTGTCGGGATTTAACACGTAAAAGCGCGACCCCTTTACCTGTGTGCTTGTCCACAAAAGCTACAGAGTACAAGACGTCGACCTGGAATTAGATCTTCCCTTCTCGTACATAACGGTCTTTGTCTTCCCCCTGAGAGGAACTAACCCTCCCGTACACATTCTTAATATTTACTGCCCCCTAAGGTTAAGGATATAATTCTTTCTGACATCTTCAGCAAGGCATTGAAGGTAGCAACGCGCGACCTCCTTCTGCTTCTCGGATGGGGGGGGGGGGGCTATAGCAAGGAGGAAACGCATGGCGGAAGACCGACGGAGCTTATCTCTATGCTGGGTATCAGCCTCCAAACCGACCCTGCTATGCCAACCAGTGTGGGTAACTCCGTCAATCGGGACACGTGCCCCGATCTTAGCCTCACTCGGAGCATTACACACGCAGACTGGATCAACACTGAGGACACCCTCGGCAGCGACCACTGCCTCATCAACAACATTCTCTGTACCCGTCACC
>JARKHS020032086.1:0-43552 GCA_030143305.2 Amblyomma americanum
TCATTGTCATGGTCAAGCAAGGCATATCCATCGGCCTACGGTCAGCGTTCCCATCGGGCGAACTTGGCAACTCCCTGGCCGCCTGTGCTGGCCTCGTGGCGACTCAACAGGCTTCGTTCGTGAGCTGGCCCCTCCGGGACCAAAACCTCTTCATTTGCGCTACCCAAGACACCGCCATTGCAAACAAGTTGGCCAGGGAATTTACCCTTTTATCAAACAAAGGTAAAGTTCTCGTGGAAGGACACGCAAAATTGAACGGTGAAGTATGACGTGGGATCGTTACGGTCAACGAGCGGGAGACTTCGGCAAAGCTCAAAAGCAATATTATGTGGCGGGACGGCGACATTGCCTTCGTCGGAAAATTAGGCAACTCTTCGCTAGCCCTCATCAAATTCGTGGGTGGAAGACTGCCGCGCTTCGTCTGCTACAATACGGGTGTCACACCGGTGTCGGAATACAAGCACACTATTCTCGCCTGCTACCGGTGTGGCACCATTGGCCATCGCGCGGATATCTGACCCAGGCCGCTGGAAGAAAGGTGCGGCCATTGTGGACAGAATATGAGGTCAACGGCCGAGGGTATGACCCCCCATGAGTGCAAACCATTGTGCTTCGTGTGCGGGGAAGCCTACTTTACGGACTCCCAGGAATGCAAGGACGAGTTCCGGCGTCTCCAAGCGGTTCAGCGATCCCTCCGTGGCCCACCCGCATAAGAAGACCTCGGTGTCCCGCCAGCAGTCGTAACCGGGCACCGTTCCAGGAGGTGCTTCCGGCGGTGCGGCTGCGGGCTTGCCACGCGGAGGCGGTGGCGGCCGGCCCCCATGCCACCCCGAAGACGCCACAGAGGCTACCGAAGACACCGCCGCTGCAGATCCCGAAGACGTCAAACCAGGGTACTCACGGCCTTACAGCTGAAGACTTCCTGGATCTCGAAGGAGCTACCCAGAAGAAGGCCCCCAAGAAATTACCAGGGCAAGGTTGATGGTTGGCCTCCATGGGGCTGCCTCTATGTCCCCTCCCCTGCCTCATCCTTCCTCCCTCTCGTCCCCGAACTAATCAAGATGCGGTGTGAAATGACGGCGCTCTGCCAGAGACAGAGAGAGAGAGAGAAAGAACTTTATTGTGATAGAATGGCGGGATTTAGTGCAGGTGGGCCCAATGTGGCCCCCCGGTGGGGGCGACCTCCTGAGCCCATGAAAGGCGTGCCAGCTGGATGGTCTTGTCTGGCCTTCTTGGGTGTTGGTTCCATCCCTCCTCGGAGGGAGCTAGCAGTAAGCTTGGGGTGGGGGGTTCCCGCTCAATCCCAGAGCATATGCGCCTGGGTGCATGTAAACAGCTCGGAGCTGAAAACAAAATTCTCCGCTCGGGCAAAACTGCACCGTGGTCATTGGCATGTGAAGCAGCGCCAGCCTCCGACAACCCGGAGTCTATGAGCGAAGGGTCTCTCCGTCAATCCAATGCGAGCCGTCTCGACGCTCTAGAAAACAGTGTAGCTGATATCTACGTTCAGATTAGCGGTCTCGGCCAGTTAATTTCCGAAGTTATCAACAAAACTATTGCCTAAACCACACAGAAGGTGACCCACGCGATTACAAGTAACACTAAAATCTGAATCGACGATTCCAAACGCCTGCGGCGTCGCCCCATTTTCATTACGGACCCTCAGCGTCCACCAAAATACAACTGCAAAAATTAAGGGGGGCACTTTGTTGACCTAAACTGCGGTGAGGCGAAAGCCTTTAGCGCAGTGTTCCTGCTTGTATAACTGATGTGTGGTTAAGATGTTGATTAAGTACACAATAGTTTGTGAATCTTAAATGCTGGAGACACTGGAGGGCGTTTGGGAGGCATCCGTCTCATTCGACGGCTTTCCACAAGCACTCTCCAGCGTCCTTACGCTAGACAAAAAATATTTTGGCGCTATAAAAGAACAAAAAATAAAGTGGCCCTGCCTGTGCCACAATCCTTACAATAGACAAAAATTTTAGTCGGACTCTAAGAAATGAAAAATAATGTGTCCCTGCCCGTGCCACTCAAGGAGAACTACATATTCGTTCGCAGGCAGTAGCACAGTCGTTAGCACGCTCTGCTGCGGAACAGAAGCATGGTGGCTCGAATCCCGCCGTGCACAAGGACTTCCTTTCTTATTAAGTCATCGGTGTGACATGACTTGAGACCGGACAAGGTCAGGGCCGCAAGAATGAGCCATTAAAGGCTATCTCCTTAAATTGATCTCAGCGAAATTAGCGATGACACCATCGAACCTTGTTGGCTCAGGGAGCCGGATAGGCTGTGATGGAGGTTGTCCTAATTCACCCCCCAATTTATCATGGCACAGGGCACTAATTCAAACCACCACCACCCAAAACAACAGGCTCTTTCGTCATTAAATGGAATCGCCGAGGTCTCAAAGAGCGCAGAAAACGCGCTCATCTTCGCCTGTATCTCGAGATGTTTCAGCAACCAAAGGTGGTCGTCGCCCTCCAGGGATATGGAGCGGCGATTAAGCTGTCGGGATTTAACACGTAAAAGCGCGACCCCTTTACCTGTGTGCTTGTCCACAAAAGCTACAGAGTACAAGACGTCGACCTGGAATTAGATCTTCCCTTCTCGTACATAACGGTCTTTGTCTTCCCCCTGAGAGGAACTAACCCTCCCGTACACATTCCTAATTTTTACTGCCCCCTAAGGTTAAGGATATAATTCTTTCTGACATCTTCAGCAAGGCATTGAAGGTAGCAACGCGCGACCTCCTTCTGCTTCTCAGATGGGGGGGGGGGGGCTATAGCAAGGAGGAAACGCATGGCGGAAGACCGACGGAGCTTATCTCTATGCTGGGTATCAGCCTCCAAACCGACCCTGCTATGCCAACCAGTGTGGGTAACTCCGTCAATCGGGACACGTGCCCCGATCTTAGCCTCACTCGGAGCATTACACACGCAGACTGGATCAACACTGAGGACACCCTCGGCAGCGACCACTGCCTCATCAACAACATTCTCTGTACCCGTCACCTAAACCGACCCCTAAATCAGGCCCTACTCTCAGACTGGACGGCTTTCCGGCATTCCTTGCCCCCGTAAAGTCTGCTACAAAACGACTGCTCTTTCTGGGCCCGCATCCTTATGCAAAGGTTTTGCAAACACGAGAAGCAAATTTGGCTTACAGATAAGGTGACGGATGTGCATTACCGTCTCCTTCGTTTCTGGGACGCGCCGCGCTCTCATAAAGAGATGGTGTCGCCAGAAACACAGTAGGAAGCTCAAACCTCGAATTCTCTATATCACCCAGCAGGCGGAGGACTGCGCTGCCCAGGTCGCCGACTCCAACTGGGTGGATCGCTGCAATTTGGCAGTAAGGCAAATCTGTTGTCGACACACATAGCGAATCTGCCATAGGCAGGTAGATCCCACCCAAACACGCACTGAAACATCCAAAACAGCTTCAAAGAGAAATTAACAACCTCTAGGGCAATATAGGCCAGCTGCCACAGATATTACGGGGTCAATATCTGTGCCAGGCACAAGACTCCCGTTGGTCAGAACAACTCTATGCAGGCAGCGAGAATAACAATCTTGATCGGCGATTTCAACTGCACGACGTACGGGTGGCTCTTAGCCAGAACAGCAGCTTGGGCTTGTTCGTTTTCCATCCCGAAGTTAAGAGCGCAGAACGTAGACGACACACAAGAAGATAAGCACACACAACGAGCGCTCTTGTTTTGTGTCGTCTACGTTCTGCGCTTTTAACTTCACGCAGGGCTGCTCTTGCCAAAATGAAACTGGACACGGCGTCGGGCCGGGGCAAAGTAACGGTCAAACTTTTGGCCAACCTAGCAGATCTGGCGTAACAAGCACTTTTAGAACGCATAAATGCCATCTGGAAAGGAGAAAGTCCTCTAACAATAGAGTGGAAAACTGCGCTAAGTCACCTTTATCCCGAAGGCTGGCAAAACTGTTAATACAGGCAACCTCCAACCCATTTTTCTGACATTTTGTGCGGGCAAACCCATGGACACTATGGCTCGAGATCGACTCTCAGAAGAGTTACGAAATCGCAACACCTTCGCGGATACTATTTTCGGCTTTGGGCCCCATAAGTAAGCTCAAGTGCTCACTCCTCTCACTCGTCCCCATAACGACAAAGCAATCCTGGCCTTGGATCTTAAGGAGGCATTTCACAATTTGAAGCACAGCGTCGATTGGGCTCACCTGAGTGAGACTGACTGCGGCAATAGCACCTTCAACTACATTTTCTTGTCCATGTTTCTTGTGAATGTGTCTTATTTTGCGCTAACGTTTTTACATAGAACTATGCACCAACTAGCCCAGCAACAAGTGTTACTTGAGTACCTTCAACTACATTAAACACTCTCTCACCGATCGCCAGGTCTTCGCCCACAACTAGGGAAGAAGAGCACCGCCCCTGCTCCATGGGCACGAGGAGCACACCACAAGGCGCTGCATTATCCTCTCTGCTCCTCAAATTTGCTATGATTTACCTCCCCTCTGAATTTGCCGGCGTCGAAGGCATCCAGCATGCGCTGCATGCCAACAACATCACTATTTGGGCTACCCACGGTAATGTGGGTGGCAAGGAGGAATGGCTGCAAGGAGCCGCTGACATAGACAACTATACCACCTACTGCGGCCTCCAGTGCTCACCATAGAAATCGCAATTTGTGCATATTCGGCCATCGTCGAAGTTCAAAATCCCAAATTTGTTCTCCCCAGCCAGCGATGCCACCCACGAGGCATTGGAGAACAGAGTTTTCGGACTCTTTATTAATAGAACACGTCGCGCCTAGACAACACTGGCACCAGGTTGGCCACATGGTCCTTCGGGTCTTTAACAAACGTGGAGGTCTACGAAGCAGAGATGCGCTGACTCGCACATGCTTTAGCGACAAGTCGAATGCTCTATTGGACCTCTACCTACACTAGCCGCAAGCACGACGAAGATGTGTTGGAGGGCACCTTTCGTAGGGTCATTAAAAGGGCGCTCGACTTCCCGATCTGCACCTGCAATGCTAGGCTCCTCTCGCTGAGGGTGGTGAACACCTATCGGGAGCTACATGAAGCGCACGTCACAAAAAAAATACACGTGCCTTGCCCAGACCGTGTCCAGTCGTCGTCTGTTGGACCGGCTACACATTCAACATAACTATAACACCGATGAAAGAGTACGAGTGCCCGAAATGTGGAGATGCGCCCTCCACGTTCGACCCCTTCCTACGGAAATGTCCGAAGAAGCCCATAATGGCCGACGGCAGGCGCAGGTAGATGCCTTCCACCTCCATTATGGCAACAAACACGGCGTCTTTTATGCGGACGTGGCCGGCCCGCACCACTTCCAGGGGAGGTGGTACACGGCGGCGGTCACACACCAGCAAAGGCAGGTGGACGGGATCGCTTTCAGAACTCCGAGCGCAACTAACGCTGAGGAGGTGGCCACCGCTCTGGCGGCCTCTATCCCACTCGCGAGGAGCTTGTCGAAATTACGAGCTGGGCTGGGTCTTCCTCACATCTTATCAAATGCTTCGCAACGCAGCGCGAGGCTGCAGACGCAGGCATTCACGTTTCGATGGAGGCGAAACGCAAAAGGCGCCCGTATGCTGTGCGATGAAAGTTCACAGTAAAGATCCCCAGGTGGTCGAAATTATTCCGGAGGCCTCCACTGCGGCACCTCTTTCTTCCTTTCTTCTTTCACTCCCTCCTTTATCCCTTCCCTTACGGCGCGGTGCAGGTGTCCGCCGAGATGTGACAGATACTGCGCCATTTCCTTACCTAAAAAACGAATTTTCCCTCCACTGCGGCACTCCTTTCTCCCTTCTTTCAATTCGACTTTCCTGCCTTCCTCTACGGCGCCAGTGAGGTGCCCACCGAGTAGCGAGACAGGTACGGCGCCATTTCCTTGTCTGAAAAATCGCAATATTTTGCTTACTAACCAAACCGCAAAAAGAAGCCAACGTGTGACGACTGTTATAATGACTGAACGATTGCTGCAAATAATTTTCAATACATAAAAAGAAGATGGGAATAACAAGCGAGGTAATAAAGCGAGATCTGGTAAACCTATGCGCTGCCAGTCATATTTCTGGTCGAGCTGCGAACAAAATAGTGGCTACTATGAATTGCTTCAGTTTTTAAACATTCAACTAGAAATAAAGTGCTGCTGAATAATGCCTTTAAGCCTGCGTAACAGTGCATTGGCAGTGTATGATGCTTATATCCCGAAGCAAAGGATGAGAAACAGCTAAAACTACGCAATGTTCGAACAGCTGCGCCGTGGACGGGAAACACATGTCTCATACCGCGCTCGGCACAGCACCACAGCAGCGCGTAGCTCTTTGATTCGTCCATAACGCGGCCGTGCTGCCCGCAGCTAGATTCTCCCCGGCTTACGGGCGTGATGGCGCGCATTCACATAGGCCTCTTCGTGAGACGTTTTTCCTCTCGCTTTCCCATCATCGCGGCCAGGGCGGCAGTGGTCAGCGACGAATGTCTGGCCAGCCAAGCAGGCCTCGGTGAGTTCCGCAGCCGAAGTCACTGCACTTCCTTGTGCGACCTAAGTGACAATGATTCGCGGTGAAGAATGATGCGCAAAAAAAAGGTAGGAGACGCGGAAGTCACCTTAAGAGCGGAATGTAATAGCATTATATTTCACAGTCGGTCTGCTATGCTAGCTGCATGTAGCAGGCATCCGCATATTGTGACGGGGCCGACATTTGCATGTATCATACTTTGTCCTATGGCGAAATGGCTGGCGCCATGGCGATTTTTCGTCCAGAATTACGCATTTACAAAACAAACGTATCGATTTCTGCTAATAAAGTGGTACGCAAGAGACTTGCCAAGCGCTATGTTCCAGCAGTCTGTGGAATAGTTCGGATAGGTTTTAAACATGATGTTATGCGGATATCAAAGGCTCTTAAAGTGTGGAGGCAAGATTATATATAAAAGTAAAAGCATGAAAGCACAGCAAAATTGTGTGCTGAAACGATTTAACGTTCGTAACCGCGACGGGAAGCAGCTGGTGCGTGTATGCATTCAGCTCTCCCTAATGGCTGCAACGTCATGAGCGCGCTTACTTCTACACAAGGACTCAAGTCTCTTACTGCACACTACAGCGTGTGGAATCGGGGAGGAGGGGGGGTGGGAAAAAAAACGAGTACTTGTAGCAGAGGCGTCGACCATCCTCGCAGCGACGAACGGTAGGCGGCTGCAGCCTCCTCGAGCGCACTTTCGGAAGCTACCTGTAGGTGGCTTTCAGTGGAGTCCTTATAGGCGTTGATTGGTGCATATATCTGTAGATCAAAATGTTCAGATCCACAACCCAAGGCCTAGGTCCACAAGTCTACATCTCAAGAAGTACATAATCACCCAGTTACATCCTGATAATGGTACCGTACTACCGGCGAGCACCTTTTGCGGGTGACTGCGCAGGTATTGTTCATGCACGTTGAAAGTCATAGGCCGTCATAGAGTTTCCAGATATTACTTAGAGGGAAAGCTGGCGCCATCGTCTATGCGAGTTTCTTGAACTCGCATAGACGATCCGCTTAAGAATACTGGGAAGAAGAGGTTTCGCATTTGGCATGGCTAGTGTAAGGCCGCCATCGTGGATTCTGCCTCGGAATCGTTCGCTGCGCCGGGATCATCTCCTCTGTGCACCGATTAAATTAGTTAAAAATGCGCTTCTAGCTTCGACAGTAAAATTAATGCAATTGCGTTAGGATGGTATGTAAACTTTGACAGCATTTTGTCGAGGTTTACCGCGAGAAGAGTCCTGTTGTGAAGACCGAATCCATGTGTAATGCCCACCAATAGCAAAGCCAAGTATAAAACGTCCTCTTCCCTACATTCTTCTGCCTCTGCATGGTAAAAGAAGAACAGCACCGCCAGCTTTCCCTCCAGATAATATTGAGAAACTAAATAGCAGGCATGTCCTACGCACCGCCTGCTACAGGAAAGCGCTGCGCCTTCCTCAGGACAAATATGAATTCGTTCTGACTTTACGGAGGCAAAGCACTGGTGGAGATAGGGCAGTATACGCGTCTTGCCTAATGCTGCTGCCATGGTGCTGCCATGGTTTCTTAATCGGCGACATAAGCAATGACAGCTGCTGCGCCAGTTGAGGCTAAGTACTCTGATGATGCCGGTTAACTTCGATATTTTATAAATGCGAACACTTTGTTGGCAGCAGCCAGAACGGAGGGGTGTCAATGATTGCATTGATTTGCTCAATGTGCAGTGCCGCGAGGTTTTAACGAGACAAGATGGGGTGTCTTCACCCTGTCAATGCGAAGCCTTCTCAACAAAAAGGAGGCACTGCAGGGGACTATATTTATGGTAGAACTGGAGGTGAACAAATGGGTGCGGCAGGCCGCCTTGGACGACGATGTGTTTTGGAAGCAATTGCGAAGCTGCTAAGACCTGGTGACACCGGTCTCCTGGAGGTTACTACGCTTGAATCTGACAAGGCCTTGTCGGACGTCTACGAAGTCTTCCAGTCTATTAAAACGCAAGTCGCGGCGTGGCCGGAAACTAGCGCATTGACGCAAGACGAACAAGCTCAAGTAATGCACGTGATCAGCGAGTGTGAGGAGTTCTGTGTACGACCCATTCAGATCACAGCCAACCTCCTAGACCCTAGGTATGGTGGCAAAAGCCTAGGTGACGAGCAGTTTTCAGTTACGTTCGACTGGATTTCCGGCCAGGCAGTGCACCTATCGCTGGACGTCGGGAAACTATTCTCTCTAACGTCGCACAATACAGAGCCTGCAAGAGAATTTGGTCAAGAAAAGGAGTTTGGGATTCTGCGAAATCTATCTCTTTCCTGCTATCCCCTCACCTCTTTTGTTTCACTTCTTCAAACTGCCTGCTATCCTATATTTCCGCTACCCCAGCTCAGGTGCCGCCGTTTAGTGATGGCAGATGCCGGGGTGAGCAAACATCTTTTACCTTCCTTTTTGTTATTTTAAATAAATAATCACTAATTCTGCGAAACACTTGGATCCATCCACATGGCGGCAAGGACTCTGCTCCAACAAGCCCTTGAGCCCCTCGCCTGTCGCATACTCCAGATTCCCCCATCTTCTGCATCATGTGAACGGAACTGGCCTGAATTTGGGAATTCGCTCACTAAATTGCACAACAGGCTCACAGAGGAGCGAGTGCAAAAACTTGTATACGTGGGTACTAACCTAAATGCCAGGAAGGATTTGTCTGCTGCACAGCGAAGCATGGACCTGTCTGGTGGAAATGAGTCGGACATGGACTCAGATTGATGTGTCTGTGACTGTCGGTCAGAACGCCCTGATGTTAAATTGCGCGTAGATCTTCAAACAGGAAGCTTGGTTGGGACTTTTGGCGTGGAGTAGTATAAGAATTATAATCGTGTCAATAATAAAGAAGTAAATATGTCGTTGAAGTTGTACAACTCTTTTCGTAACCGTTTTTTCGTTTTTTTTCATACTTTTCTAAACAAAACATGGAAGAAAAAGTTTTTTTCAAGTACCTCCAAATTTCATGAAATTTTACATCTCTACTCTAAGCTGCCCGTGATGGACGGTTCGTGTAGCGCGGGCGGCACGGAGCCGTGCTCAAGCTGGTAGTGGATGGCCGTGAAAACATGATCAGTTCCACACGTTCAGGTCTGCATGTTTATTTCCTCACGCCCCTGTCTTAGCAGCCCATTATGCCTGGTGGTGCAGGTAGGAAAATTTTATTTGTCATTAATTTTGCTCGTCCAAGCCTCTTCCTTGGCCAGCTAGTCTACGTCTTCAGTTTTAAATGTCCAGGCATAGATACACTTGCGTCTAGAAGCACAGACCTACATCTCAAGGCCTAGATGTCCAAGTCTAACGCTTCGCTTTCACATGTCCACGTATATATTATCAAGTCGACATGTCCTGGTCTATATGTTCCTTGCTTTTCAGAACCATTTCGGCAGCAGTGGCTTTTAGCAGCAGCTGAACGAGGAATCTTTACCTAACGATGTGCTAGAACTCCAAGGGTCCAACTATTTATTGCGCTCAAAGTTTTGTGCCTTCAGCAGTAGCTGCAAAGGATCTCTTTGTAGCCTAACGAGGCCGTTGGCGGCATTTCTTCTGCGCTGTCTGCCCAATCGAACTGGAATATTAAACAAACGTACATTCAAAACTCGGGGCTGCAACTAAGCCCAAGACGCTATTCCTCTCTTGAATGTTGCCTGCGTTAAATCCACAGATGTGCTGCGTCGTGGTGGCAACGCGGCAGACGCGGCGCTCGCCATGTCGGTCTGCATGCAGGTGCTGCAGCCCTACTCCACAGGAGTGGGAGGGGACTGCTTCGCTCTGTACTACGACAGCCAGACCAAGAAAATGCACTGTGTGGACGGAAGGTGAGTGGTCAACAGTACTGTGGCGGTAAAAACGTGACCAGATCCACTCGTCCCTGCCACCGCTTTGACCGTCGACCGCGAGGGAACGACGCGGGGAGCACTGTCAGCTTAAAACTGAAACGCGAACAGGCTAATTGACGCTAGAAAAACAAATCTGGATGATTTCAATCAATGAAGACTGAATCCTAACCCAAACGATCTTCAGCTCGAGGGTGCCAAGATTATCCTGTCATAATAGAAATGAACCCCTCTCCAGGAGATAATTTTTCACTTTCATGTTGGCGTTACAGTAGTCCTGAGCACGCCTCATTTGGCGCTTATGGTTTCTCGCAGTTTTTCCCAAATGTCTTGATCACAGAGAATGTGCAGCGCTGTACGCTCCATACTAGAGACAGCAACGGGGCCTATTGACCACAGTGATGAAATTGTTATCACTTTCTAAAGAGGGCAGAAGACGCCTGGCTTTTTCCATAACGTTTGAAGCCCTCTATGATGAACGAAAGAAGGAACAGGGAACGTATTATGATGATTTTGAGGTTATGCAAGTTTATAACATCTCTTGAGCGCAAGCAGTCTGCACTGACAAAAGAGAAAAACTACGGGCTACCACTTAGCAGCAACATGGAGCGACAGCAGTAATGTCCATTCATTTTTCATCCCGTATTTCTGTCCTCTTACTTATTTTCGCTTCTCCTTTCCTCTTATTCTTTCGTCTCATCTGCTGCCTCGCTTACTGGGTTTTCCTTGTCTGCTGGTGTTTGCTTACCTTGGCTTACAAATTCCTACGAGAACTACAACGAGCTTGAGGTCGACGAAGTCTCTGGCTGGGCTCGATTTACAGCTGTCACCGCAAAAAGTTTCGTTTGCTGAAAGCCTGAGGTAGAACAGGCAAGCAAAAGCTTGCTTTAGCAATATATATATATATATATATATATGTATATATATATATATATATATATATATATATATATATATATATATATATATATATATATATATATATATTTATGAAGGGAGCCAACAGTCACCGAAACCAAGGTGCATAGGGGAACGTTAATTTATTATTATTATTTTTTTTAATGTGTTATGCTTATCAGGGGGAGAATAATACTTAGATTAATAAATTGCTTAAAGAAAATTACTTATAAAGCAGCAGAAAAAACAACCATGCCGCCGGTGGGATCCGAACCCACGACCTCCGAATATCGCGTCCGGTGCTCTTACCAACTGAGCTACGGCGACGGCTGTCCAATCTGCTGCTCTCGTGGGTATTTATGTTTACTGCGTGTGAGCGAGCCTTGAGAGTGTTCACCAGCGCCACCCTCGACCATAGCGGCGGACGTAGCACGTCCTGTAATACCGCGAGCGTGACGTAGAACGTCATCTAACGGAGAGGGCGGAAACTGTGCGAGAGCCCTCTTATGCTACCTATGGCATCAAGACTGCCAGAACCGAGACCCTCGTTAAGCTATTAGCAGACAGGTTAAAGGAAATGAGGGGCCCGTTTGACAAATTTATGAAGGGAGCCAACAGTCACCGAAACCAAGGTGGTATAGGGGAACGTTAATTTTATTATTATTATTTTTTTTTAATGTGTTATGCTTATCAGGGGGAGAATAATACTTAGATTAATAAATTGCTTAAAGAAAATTACTTATAAAGCAGCAGAAAAAACAACCATGCCGCCGGTGGGATCCGAACCCACGACCTCCGAATATCGCGTCCGGTGCTCTTACCAACTGAGCTACGGCGACGGCTGTCCAATCTGCTGCTCTCGTGGGTATTTATGTTTACTGCGTGTGAGCGAGCCTTGAGAGTGTTCACCAGCGCCACCCTCGACCATAGCGGCGGACGTAGCACGTCCTGTAATACCGCGAGCGTGACGTAGAACGTCATCTAACGGAGAGGGCGGAAACTGTGCGAGAGCCCTCTTATGCTACCTATGGCATCAAGACTGCCAGAACCGAGACCCTCGTTAAGCTATTAGCAGACAGGTTAAAGGAAATGAGGGGCCCGTTTGACAAATTTATGAAGGGAGCCAACAGTCACCGAAACCAAGGTGGTATAGGGGAACGTTAATTTTATTATTATTATTTTTTTTTAATGTGTTATGCTTATCAGGGGGAGAATAATACTTAGATTAATAAATTGCTTAAAGAAAATTACTTATAAAGCAGCAGAAAAAACAACCATGCCGCCGGTGGGATCCGAACCCACGACCTCCGAATATCGCGTCCGGTGCTCTTACCAACTGAGCTACGGCGACGGCTGTCCAATCTGCTGCTCTCGTGGGTATTTATGTTTACTGCGTGTGAGCGAGCCTTGAGAGTGTTCACCAGCGCCACCCTCGACCATAGCGGCGGACGTAGCACGTCCTGTAATACCGCGAGCGTGACGTAGAACGTCATCTAACGGAGAGGGCGGAAACTGTGCGAGAGCCCTCTTATGCTACCTATGGCATCAAGACTGCCAGAACCGAGACCCTCGTTAAGCTATTTGCAGACAGGTTAAAGGAAATGAGGGGCCCGTTTGACAAATTTATGAAGGGAGCCAACAGTCACCGAAACCAAGGTGCATAGGGGAACGTTAATTTTATTATTATTATTATTTTTTAATGTGTTATGCTTATCAGGGGGAGAATAATACTTAGATTAATAAATTGCTTAAAGAAAATTACTTATAAAGCAGCAGAAAAAACAACCATGCCGCCGGTGGGATCCGAACCCACGACCTCCGAATATCGCGTCCGGTGCTCTTACCAACTGAGCTACGGCGACGGCTGTCCAATCTGCTGCTCTCGTGGGTATTTATGTTTACTGCGTGTGAGCGAGCCTTGAGAGTGTTCACCAGCGCCACCCTCGACCATAGCGGCGGACGTAGCACGTCCTGTAATACCGCGAGCGTGACGTAGAACGTCATCTAACGGAGAGGGCGGAAACTGTGCGAGAGCCCTCTTATGCTACCTATGGCATCAAGACTGCCAGAACCGAGACCCTCGTTAAGCTATTAGCAGACAGGTTAAAGGAAATGAGGGGCCCGTTTGACAAATTTATGAAGGGAGCCAACAGTCACCGAAACCAAGGTGCATAGGGGAACGTTAATTTTATTATTATTATTATTTTTTTTATGTGTTATGCTTATCAGGGGGAGAATAATACTTAGATTAATAAATTGCTTAAAGAAAATTACTTATAAAGCAGCAGAAAAAACAACCATGCCGCCGGTGGGATCCGAACCCACGACCTCCGAATATCGCGTCCGGTGCTCTTACCAACTGAGCTACGGCGACCGCTGTCCAATCTGCTGCTCTCGTGGGTATTTATGTTTACTGCGTGTGAGCGAGCCTTGAGAGTGTTCACCAGCGCCACCCTCGACCATAGCGGCGGACGTAGCACGTCCTGTAATACCGCGAGCGTGACGTAGAACGTCATCTAACGGAGAGGGCGGAAACTGTGCGAGAGCCCTCTTATGCTACCTATGGCATCAAGACTGCCAGAACCGAGACCCTCGTTAAGCTATTAGCAGACAGGTTAAAGGAAATGAGGGGCCCGTTTGACAAATTTATGAAGGGAGCCTACAGTCACCGAAACCAAGGTGCATAGGGGAACGTTAATTTTAATATTATTATTTTTTTTTAATGTGTTATGCTTATCAGGGGGAGAATAATACTTAGATTAATAAATTGCTTAAAGAAAATTACTTATAAAGCAGCAGAAAAAACAACCATGCCGCCGGTGGGATCCGAACCCACGACCTCCGAATATCGCGTCCGGTGCTCTTACCAACTGAGCTACGGCGACGGCTGTCCAATCTGCTGCTCTCGTGGGTATTTATGTTTACTGCGTGTGAGCGAGCCTTGAGAGTGTTCACCAGCGCCACCCTCGACCATAGCGGCGGACGTAGCACGTCCTGTAATACCGCGAGCGTGACGTAGAACGTCATCTAACGGAGAGGGCGGAAACTGTGCGAGAGCCCTCTTATGCTACCTATGGCATCAAGACTGCCAGAACCGAGACCCTCGTTAAGCTATTAGCAGACAGGTTAAAGGAAATGAGGGGCCCGTTTGACAAATTTATGAAGGGAGCCAACAGTCACCAAAACCAAGGTGCATAGGGGAACGTTAATTTTATTATTATTATTTTTTTTAATGTGTTATGCTTATCAGGGGGAGAATAATACTTAGATTAATTAATTGCTTAAAGAAAATTACTTGTAAAGCAGCAAAAAAAACAGCTTAACGAGGGTCTCGGTTCTGGCAGTCTTGATGCCATAGGTAGCATAAGAGGGCTCTCGCACAGTTTCCGCCCTCTCCGTTAGATGACGTTCTACGTCACGCTCGCGGTATTACAGGACGTGCTACGTCCGCCGCTATGGTCGAGGGTGGCGCTGGTGAACACTCTCAAGGCTCGCTCACACGCAGTAAACATAAATACCCACGAGAGCAGCAGATTGGACAGCCGTCGCCGTAGCTCAGTTGGTAAGAGCACCGGACGCGATATTCGGAGGTCGTGGGTTCGGATCCCACCGGCGGCATGGTTGTTCTTTCTGCTGCTTTATAAGTAATTTTCTTTAAGCAATTTAATAATCTAAGTATTATTCTCCCCCTGATAAACATAACACATTAAAAAAAATAATAATAATAAAATTAACGTTCCCCTATGCACCTTGGTTTCGGTGACTGTTGGCTCCCTTCATAAATTTGTCAAACGGGCCCCTCATTTCCTTTAACCTGTCTGCTAATAGCTTAACGAGGGTCTCGGTTCTGGCAGTCTTGATGCCATAGGTAGCATAAGAGGGCTCTCGCACAGTTTCCGCCCTCTCCGTTAGATGACGTTCTACGTCACGCTCGCGGTATTACAGGACGTGCTACGTCCGCCGCTATGGTCGAGGGTGGCGCTGGTGAACACTCTCAAGGCTCGCTCACACGCAGTAAACATAAATACCCACGAGAGCAGCAGATTGGACAGCCGTCGCCGTAGCTCAGTTGGTAAGAGCACCGGACGCGATATTCGGAGGTCGTGGGTTCGGATCCCACCGGCGGCATGGTTGTTTTTTCTGCTGCTTTATAAGTAATTTTCTTTAAGCAATTTATTAATCTAAGTATTATTCTCCCCCTGATAAGCATACCACATTAAAAAAAATAATAATAATAAAATTAACGTTCCCCTATGCACCTTGGTTTCGGTGACTGTTGGCTCCCTTCATAAATTTGTCAAACGGGCCCCTCATTTCCTTTAACCTGTCTGCTAATATATATATATATATATATATATATATATATATATATATATATATATATATATATATATATATATATATATATATATATATATATGTGTGTGTTGCCGCGTTTCCCTGCAAACAATTAGAACTTCTACCTACCGGTGTAGCATGGACGTAGGGCTTGTTTATGCCAGTAAGAGGCGTTATGGGTGTGTTTTTGCCACGACAGACATGACGTCATTCCACGTGGGCTACGTCCCCGGCAGCTGCGACCGATGGCAGAGGAGCAAATGAAACGAAAAATAAATGACACGTTCCAAAGTATGGCCCCAGTGTGGTGTTTTGGGTTTATCGGGGTCAAACGTCCCGAAGTGACTCAGGTTGTGAGGGACGCCCGTGTGTTTTCACGGCGAAGTCCACAACTGAATTTCCATCATTTTCCAGCCACGACAAGCGTGACGTCGTTTCACACGGCCTACGTAACCTGTAGCCGGGATCAATGCAGATGACCAAAATAAACAAAAGCTCACCAGTGACAGCTGCTCTGGTGGGCCTGCAGGATCGCGGCGGCGTATGGAGCCCTGGGATGACGGCTCCACTCAAAGAGGTGAGCAAAGTATAGTCTTCTAATAGAAGTTTTACCTCCTCCTGACTGAAACTTTACAAAATACGCCCCCGGGGAGCGTTTTTAGGGCTCCCACCAGGACTACAGTGCTGTGTAAAATGACCACGTTTTCTTGATTTCTCCACGCCAGTGGCAGAAGCCCAGCTGCCTTAACCGTGGAGCATGTGCAGTGCCATAGCCGCGTCGAGGGTCCCCTTTTGAAGCGTGCGGTGGGCCTCTACGCGACGGTGCCAGGTGCTCCGAAGGCTTGGTTTTATATCGCCAGACGCTTCGGGTCGGGAAAGGTGGGTGCTGAAACCTTTAGGCGACATTAAATACCGTTACGGCGTTGTAGTAAACAACAGCACACATACGGACACCAGGACCAAAAGAACTACGTTACTTTTCCCAAGAAATGTATTTTTTTATGGGCCCTTTCTTATGAGGCGTGCAAAATTGGGGAAAGCAGTCGTGTCGCTGTTTGCTAGGAGATGTTCCTTTCGGTTATTTCTCGTTGTTTTTTGTCATCCTCATGCTGCATAAACACTGCAGTCCAGAGCAACAGAAGGGTAGCAGGCAGTCAGCGAATGTGCTGACTGCCCTTGAGTTCGTATGCGCGCAGGTATATTGATTGATGCTGGATAAACGGCACGATAAGCAAACGTTACGAGGTATATCCATTTTAGAAGTCTACTGCAGTATTCTTTCTTTCCCAGTAAAACGTAATTGCACTCTGTAGCCACAATTCCCGCACGCTCGCGTGGAGTGAAAAACGTAGTGCAGTTTGCAGCGCAATCATCATCATCATCATCATCATCATCATCATCATCATTATCATCATCTGAACTACGTCCACTATAGGACAACTGCATTTCTCTCGTATTTCTCTAACCCTAATCTTCGTAATCTCATCCGCCCCACTGAGGTTCTGCGCCGCCTTCTTTGTTCGAGTCTGCGTAATCAGAAAAGTGCAAAGCGAATGCAGACACATGGGCTTAGCTGTGCAGACCGCACCTTGATGTATGACATATGACAACTTTGCGACTTCGGAAAACCAACTAGCCCGAGCGCTACAAAAATGGATGAATATTGTTCGTTCTTAATACTTAAAAGAAAATGTTCTGCGCTGTTTGCAGTAGTTTCTTCTGGCATCGCTGATCGTACGCTTCAGATATTTCTGCTTTTTGACATAAGAATTGTTTTTCATTTTTGTTGTAGCGTTGTTGACGTTTTTGTCATTTACGCACTAGTAGACATTTGGTACTATCTTAGCGCTACAATTTCGCTTCTGTTCATGCAGGCTTCTGTGTGAACCGTTATCTATTCCTGATAATTTCTTCGAATCGCCACTCCACCCCACGTGGCAGTACTAATTCATGGTTTCTGGGTGTTTAACGTCCCAAGCGACTCAGGCTACGAAGGACGCCGTAGTGAACGGCTCTGCAAATTTCGACTTCCTGGGGTTCTTTAACGTGTGCTGACATCGCACAGTACACCGGCCTCTAGAATTTCGCCTCCATCGAAATTCGAGCACCGCAGCCGGAATCGAACCCGCGCTGCTCGGGGCAGCAGCTTGCGCCATAACCACTCAGCCACACCGGCGGCCTGCAGTGGTAATTGGTCACCACTGGCGAGGCCTTTTTCTAGGAGTATACTTTTCTTGGTTCGTTGTTATTATGATTGCTATCGTTTTCATGTTCTTACTGCCCTTCCTGGTACTATCGACTTTACATGCTCTCGCAGGAAGAAGTTGATAGCAAATCGATTTTCTTCTCTTCTTACTTACTCTATTACAAGAACTTCGAGCCAACTAGCCCAAACCAAGCTTCTGTCATAATGCTGTAGATTATTTCCTGCAATATGCCTTTCCCACACGTTTGCTCTGCACAAGCTTGTTTCGCCTTCAGCTTCCTTGGTTGAAAACAAACCGCCAGCTTCTTCTGCGCATGCGCAGCTTTACTTAACGTCGGGCGCAAGCGACAGATTGCGGCAGCTGTCAAGCACACACGACCTCACGGGCGCAGTTGGTGTCTCGTGGAACAGGTTCTGGCCTGCGACGCCCACGTGCGCCTGTTTTCAACTATAGTCGGATGCAATTCAAGAAAGAAGCGGCGATTCCCGCTCCAAGGAGGTCCTCCAGCGAATGACGTCGACCAGTTGTCGTGACGTGGTTATTAGTCCACTGAAAGTACGGTAATCCCATAGCACCTGAATGCCCCCCGCGGTGTCACGTTAGAAAGTGCAAATGCCTTCTTTGAGGCTGCATTTGCCGGTATATTTTTGAGCCGCATCCCACAGAGTTTTTCGAATAGCAGGCGAATTTGCGCGCACTCCCGTGCGCGACAACAAAGAGGGCGCGACAACTCGTGAACAAGGCGGATTCTTAACTTCCTCGATTATTGTCCGACAGTGCTGCTATTCTAGATGTTGTTACCGCCCAAGTGAATCCATTTTCTGTGGTTCAGTCGCTTTGCCCTGATGAATACGGTGAACCGGACACGATGTCCCTTCAGCTGCTTCTGCCGTGAAGATCCTACGCTATTTTGGTCTGGTCGCTATTTTGCCAATGGTAGAGGTTTCTTACATTAACTCTGAAAGGGGATTCAATAAAGTTGCGGTATGCCTTGGATGTTAAAGCACGCCCCTTCACGAATATCATTGAACAAGAAATTTCTTAATGCGCTTTGTAGAAGCTTTGTTATCTGTAGTCCGAATTTGAACTTCAGCGTCTTCGCGCCTTCCCCTCTCCTCGCGTCATTTTTGCACGCTGCAAGGTTGGCGCTCCGCCGCCGGCCCCACCTCCGGGGACGCAGCTTCCTGACTCATCGGAGCTCCGCAACTTGTTGGACGCGGCCATGGCAGCTGCGTAGAAGCTGAAAGAATCTAGCCAGTAGCCACTTTTCAACTTGTATACGCAGGTACGAGCATGAAGAAGTCGCCGGGAAGGGCTCCCAAAGTTTCGCGCATGATTCTGGGTCCTCTGCTGCGTGTAGCAGTGTATTATTTGGCTCAGATGTTCATGACAACACAATGCAGTGATTGATCGTGTTGATGTGCTCTCCTCGGGAGGTATTTCAGAGATCCTTTAAGGCGCGTCAATAAGTGGATACCTTGCATTCTCAGGCGATACGTTTGGCTGATACGTGGCATCGATTCTGATTTAAGATGATTTTTTTCGGTGTTCTCAGCAGCAACGAGGGCTGGCGTGCAATCGTTAACCATCGCCCGAACCAACTAGTCTACGTAATGGGTGTAAAAGCTGCGGGGAGCCGAAAGAAGAACTCCTTGCGTTCGTGCTCTCATTCAAATCAAAGTAAAAAGGGCAGCTTTTATCCCAACTGTCTATAACGCAAAAGCGTTCAAGCAACTCCTTTTTTTAGCGTACTGCGCAAAAATGAAAACCTGGAACAGTTATTTTTAAAATTTCACTTATTTTATTTATTTACGCACTCCTTCCAAGTCAGAGCGATGCAACGGCTGCTAAACGCATTCTATACAGGGGTAGAAGTACTCCCTTGGATATAGAACTTTAAGCTATTAGAAACGGTTGCCGACGAGGAAATGTGACCGAGTAATCGAGCCGGAAACGTCAATTTGATTGCCTTTATCACACATGATATAATTTAAACGCGTTCGGACTCATGTAGTACACGAACAAGATCAGCTTAAATACACGGGTTGTGTACAACGCACCCGGGTAATGCCGTGCGCTAAATTACCACACAAAAAAAAAAAAAATTGCTGGCAGCACTGCTAAGCATGAAATATTGTGGGGAAGCATAGGTGGGAACCGCCAAGTACCTGAAAGCGAGATTGAGGTTTCCATGGACACAGAATTCAATTATGCCCGTTTTTAACATTTAGAACTGTAACTCTACTGGTCCCATTTCGAGCTTCGGAGTTAAGTTTATTCCACGTATAAAATTCAATATGGCGGCCTCCAAGTGGATGTCATAGTAACGGACGTGGTTACGTATTGGAATAAAGTAATAACAGGTGGCAGCTTGACGCCCGAACACCAAAACTCGACACAATGTCAGTCCGGCATTACACCCGTCTGGCCGGCGCCAAACTAGGGCTGCTTTGTGTGGACATTTGTGTAAACTTTGTGGGCCAACCGTTTACCGCAGAGTGTTTTGAATGGTGTCAGCAGCGTTTCATGCAAAATAAACTCACTTGTTAAGTTAGAACCTAGCTCGCGGCAGGGGTTCGAACTGGCGACCTGTGTGCCCTCTATTCCACGTCTTTACGAATATTCTAATGAAAATTGCGGCTCAATCGTTTCTTGCAGAGTTTTCCGGGTGGGGACATCTGATTTCGCGTTGCGCGTGCATCATAGTATTAATAGGGAAGTTAGAGTCTAGCTTTCAGCAGGGATTCGAGCCGGCGACCAATGTTAGGTGTGCTAACTCTCGGTATTCGATCGCTGCCTTAGCGTCGGCACACATTTTTTTCATGGTCAATACCAATTCACCTAATGTTGGCTGGCGGCATGTTTCTGCAGGAATGTTGTTTGCTCTACAGCCGTGTTTCTGCCACAACGTTGTCCAAGGCCACGCATGCAGCGCACATCTCTCGGTTACTACTGCCGCACAGCTCAAAGCGCATATATAAGTCTCGCAGCAGTATAAGCGGATGAAGAAGACGATGTGCAATGCACAGCGCGACAGTGTGTTGCCATTTAACGCGAGGCGTGTTCGGCTGTGGCGATAGCCTAGCCGAGCACACCTTTTTTTCTGGTGCACACTACAGTGAACAATCAAAAAGGACATTGAGATATCGCCTTACAGTACAAGGTTCTTCCCTGTCCTGAAAGACTCCGGGATTCCGTGAGATCTGTTAGTGCTGAATGGACTTTTTAGCCTGCGGAATAGCGCGCCTTGGTGCTGGGTGTTTATGCTGCGCAGGATGGGCCTCCTGAACAGTTGCCAGTTCTTGACGCACGTGTATGTCTCCCGCATATTTGATGTGCTGGTGGGGAGCAGTGTACGAAGACATGACAATGTATATCTGTATCGCGGAGTAGTATGTGTGTACGTAAAGAATTTGGTAGCTTAGCGTGTTTGATTTCCATGCAATAAAGAATAAAAATTGCGGCGATGGCTAGTGCTCTCGCACAGCGGCCTGCGAACCTGCTCTGTTCGCCCCGTTGCGCGTTCGAATTACATTCGCCGAAACATGGGTTGGTTGTGCACAACTGTTCTTTCAGCAGGGTCGCTGGTTCAAAGCCGAAGTACGGAAAAGTGGATGAGGTTCTCGGAGGGCGTAAAGCTTCTCACTTAGAGATAATATCGGCTAATTTCTGCATATGAAGTTACTGTTCAAAATTATTCACGCAACTGCAAGAGTTCGCCAGATGTTACTAATCGAGAGAGCAGAGGGCTTACAAGGAGGTCATTGGGGGAGGCCTTTTTTCTGCAGCGGATGCCATTAGGCTGATGATGAGTGCATTTCCTGAGGTACTAAGGTACATCAGGAGGTCTCATTGTTATGCACTGGTATCAGCGATGGAAAGATTTTCCAAGTGATGCTTGTCACAAAAGAACGCAACTATGGCATGGTATACAAATCGAGGATGTAAAACTACCCTTCAAACCCATTTTGTTCGTCGCGGAGTGCGCAGGCTGTTCTAATCTCTCGGAGCATGAGTGTAAAGAAGATTTTACACCTCAGGGAATTCCTTCAGACTACACAGCTGAAGGTCAGAATGAAACAGCTACTGGTGTGCGCTTTTCGTGCGGCCTCCACATTTTAGTTCACAAGACCACATGCTCATTAAGTTTGCATACAGCCTAGCAGAAGCAGATTGCGTGACCAAGGTTGAGAGGTTGAGGTTGTTGCGAGGTACTGGTGTGATTAGCCTAGCAATTTTTCTGCTGACAATGGCTTCACCATGGTGACATTTTAATGGTAACCAAAATCGCCCATTTTCGGCACTGATCTCTGACCTCGCAGACCAAAGATACCGCCTTCTCAACAACGCCCGCACGCCAGTCTATATGCACTAGTTTAGCTCCTGAGGGCTAAACTACTCTGCGGCAAGTAGGCGAAGCCGCCATTTTTTGGAGTGGCATAAAACAGTGACGAACCTTGTCCAGGGGAGCATCCTTCACAGAGCGGGTAAAATAAATGACATATTCCAGAAGACGGTCTGGAGCATCACTCTTAATCTGTGAAAGAGCCTAAATTCCCTGCGATGTCGAGGAATCCAAACAGAGTATTTTAACAAAAGACGAGAGCCAAGATTCGCATCGTAGTAGTAGTAGTAGTAGTAGTAGTAGTAGTATGCCGTTGTCGACGTAACCTGTGGCTGTGTTATCATGGGAACTATTGAGAGGGTGGTTACCCTGAAGGAAAGTGTGACAAGAGCGAAGGACTCCTCAACCGGACGATGGTTACCGTGGAAGGAGGAAGGTATGGCGAGAGCATGAAAACTCTTAACGGGAGGGTGGTAACTGTTGAAAGAGGAGCTTTCGGTGAGAGCGTAAGGCGCAAGCTGAGAGTGCTTGCAACGTGAACCACCCGAAGGGTAACCCGGGAAGGCGGAGGAGGGTTAAAGTGGAAAGAGGAAGATAGGACTATAGCATAGGAATACGTAACTGGAGGGTGGTTACTATGTGAACCATTCCGAGGGTGCTTACGTTGAAGTAGGAGGAAGAGTATGGCGAAAGCGGAGGAATGTAGCACGGTCCATCTGCTGGAGGCTTGTATAAAAACTAGCATATGTGGAAACCTAGAATAGCGCCCTAGAACTATATAGACATGAAGTCGCTCTCGTATTCTGTACCTCAGCATATCGTAAAATGCAAATACCTCAACAGCTGTCGCTCAGTCTCGCGCTACAAAATGGTAACTGTCCTGCCAATTTTTTTTTGTCGGTCTAACGCAGCTGAGCCTAAGCGAAATTTTTGATCCTGCCATCCGCTGCGCCGAGCACGGCTTCTCCATGGATCATTCGAAGCAAGTAATTTGGACCTTCCGGCATAAGGATCTCTTGAGAAAGCCGGGTGGACGCAACTTCCTCGAAGAGGGCGGCCAGATCCCGAGCCTCGGGCAGATCATCATCAACCGACCTCTGGCTGATCTTCTCAGGGTGAGTAATGTCGTCACCTCTGGACAGCTTAAAGATCAGTCTACCACCCCCATGCTTAACAACACAAAAAAGCACGTGTATGACAAGAGGTCAAGCGCAAATACTAAACAAATGTGTGTCGCAGTGAAATTTTGAACGCGTACAATTTAAGAGAACAACAGGCACACCTAGGCACAATATATATATATATATATATATATATATATATATATATATATATATATATATATATATATATATATATATATATATATATTAGCAGACAAGGCAAATGAAGTGAGGGGCTCGTTTGACAAACATATTAGGAAGCCAACAGTCACCGAAACCAAGGTGCATAGGGGGATGTTTCTATTTTTTTAATATCTAGTGCCAATCAATTAGTTTTTAAAGGAAATTACTTATAAGGCAGCAGAAAAAACAACCATGCCGCCGGTGGGATCCGAACCCACGACCTGCGAATATCGCGTCCGGTGCTCTTACCAACTGAGCTAAGGCGACGGCTGTCCAATCTGCTGCTTTCGTGGATATTTATGTTTTGCGTGAAAGCGAACCTTGAGTGTTCACCAGCGCCACCCTCGTCCATAGCGGTGGACGTAGCACGTCCTGAAATACCGCATGTGTGACGTAGAACGTCATCTAACGGCGAGGGCGGAAACTGTGCGAGAGCCCTCTTATGCTACCTATGGCATCAAGACTGCCAGAACCGAGACCCCCGTTAAGCTATTAGCAGACAAGGCAAATGAAGTGAGGGGCTTGTTTGACAAACATATTAAGGAAGCCAACAGTCACCGAAACCAAGGTGCATAGGGGATGTTTATTTTTTTTTAATATCTAGTGCCAATCAATTAGTTTTTAAAGAAAATTACTTATAAAGAAGCACACTTGCGGTATTTCAGGACGTACTACGTCCACCGCTATGGACGAGGGTGGCGCTGGTGAACACTCTCATGGTTCGCTTACACGCAAAACATAAATACCCTGGAAAGCAGCAGATTGGACAGCCGTCGCCGTAGCTCAGTTGGTAAGAGCACCGGACGCGATATTCGGAGGTCGTGGGTTCGGATCCCACCGGCGGCATGGTTGTTTTTTCTGCTGCTTTATAAGTAATTTTATTATATTATAATTATTATAATTATTATATTAATTATAAGTAATATATATATAAATATATATATATATTTATATATTGTGTAAAGAGGTTTACAATTTTTTTTCATATATTAGTCGAAGCGTGAATCAGTTCTTGACATTCAGTGACGTCAGAGGCACCGTTCGGCCGCTGAAGCCGGAGGCAAACATGACAGAAAAAAAGAATTATAAAGTATTCTCTAGGGTCAGGCAAACACCACATATCGATCCACGTGCACAGGTGTCCTCTGCATCATTTTGATGAAAGAACACAACCAGAATTCGGTGTCCCTAGTCCTTTTAAGTCCACCCTCGGCCCAAAATTACATGGGCACTTATATTGGACATGTTAAGTTAGTACCATTTTTAAATGCCCGCCATCCTGGCATTAGCACAGAGGGTACACTGTCAAGAGCCTTCTCTTTCAAGCATACGTGGTCCTTATATCTCACAAGGATCTCCTTAGACAATCCTGTTGATTCTTTATTGAATTGTCTTTGTTAGGAATGCTCTTGTCGCTGTATTATACTTTGTTTTCCAGCAAGCGAACAGAAGTTTTTTGTTACAACATAACAAACCGATAACGTCGCAGACGCTGCTGTAAACCTCTGAGAAAGTTCCTTACCCAGCCATAGTCATACTCAGCCATACTCGTGTCATGGAGTCGGCACGCACTCACATGCACCTGGCTCTCATCCAAGCGGCTCACATCGTTTAGGCATGTACGAACGCGTTTACTTCAATTGCTGAAGCCATAATGCCTATTGCCTAAGTTTTTTTTGACAAACAAAGCTATTGTCGGAGCTAAAGCGAGGAAGAACCAGCTCCAACAGGGTTGATGTTCGAACTGCTTTTTAATTGCGCTGCTCGCGCTGCAGCGGCCTAGCCCAAATTCCTCCTCCTTGTCCGGCGCCGCGTGCCGCTGCCTGCGAGGCGAGCGCGGCGCGAGGGACGCTACTGGGCTCTCCCCCGTAGAGCGGAAGCCACAGGATGCGCCCAGGGGATGTGCTCGGAGGACGGTGCGCAAAATGGTGGCGCAGCCGAAGCGAGAGCGAGTGTAGGGCCGACGGGCAGGGAAATGGCGATGTAGGCTGGTTAGAGTCGGTCAGCAGCCACGACGTCTTCACGGCCGCTGACGTCTAACGTGAAGGTCTTTTGCGCCCGATGGAGGACGCAGAATGGTCCATCGTAGGCCGGCGTGAGGGGTAGACGGATGTGGTCACGGCGGATGAAGACATGGGGGCTGGAGGTCAGGTCCTGGCTGACGGACACGGACTAAGGGTGACGGGCTGCAAGGGGTGACCTTCAGAGCCGAGCGAATGCCCAAGAGAACGAGGGGAATGTGGTCGGACCAGCGTTCACTTGGCTGATATGTGGTAAAGGCAGCCTTCAGTTGTCGATGCAGACGTTCCACCATGCCATTGGCCGAAGGGTGGTAGGCGGTTGTAGAGACATGGCGGACGCCCAGGATGTCGGCAAGGGCAGTAAACGGGGCCTAGTGTAACTGGCGGCCGCGGTCGGTGTTGACGACGGACAGGCAGCCGAAACGAGAGACCCAGCCGGCCAAGAAGGCCGAAGCAACGGTCTCGGCTGTAGTGTCAGCAATGGGCAACGCCTCGGACCAGCGGGTGAAACGGTCCACACAGGTGAGCAGATAAGAGGTTCAACGTGATAACGGGAGGGGTCCAACAATGTATATGTGAACGTAGGAAAACCGTGCGTCAGGCGGCCGAAATGGAGAGGCAGGCGTGACGGTATGCCGGTTTACTTTGACGCGCTGGCAGTGAAAGCAAGTTCGTGCCCTGTGGCGGGCGTCGGCATTGATGCTTGGCCAAAGGAAACGAGATGTGATCAGCTTCTGCGTACACAAATACCAGGGTGGCTCATGCGGTGCAGTTTTTCAAAAATGGTGCGACGGAAAGCCAAAGGTACGTAGGGGCGCGAGACTCCAGTGGATGTGTCGTACGTAATGAACTGGGAGGAAAACGGCAGTGCGCATTCGGCAAAGGACAGGGACGTGGATGAGGAGCGAAGACGTTGCAGCTCTGGATCATTGTGCTGTGCTGCCGTTAGCTCCTCCATGTCCATTTTGGCGGTAAAAATCAGCGCGAACGGACGAAGGACACAGAAAAGGGGACAAAACAAGCGCTGTCTCGCAACTAAGATTTATTAGGAAGGAGCGCAAAAATATATACATATACAGAAAAACGACACAGGTGCGATAGGCACGAAGTACACAGATAGCGACGAGGGCACTATCACCTCCAACGTTCAAAAACCCGAATGCACTGCGTCACAGATCAAACAATAAAGCTGGTACATCAAGAGGCATCTAAAAAACCTATCGCGCTATCACATAACGCGACCGAGGGAGTGCTGAAACAGACATCTTTTTTATTTTCGATAAAATATGCCTCCATAATCTCTCTAGTGCGCTGGTCGCGATGCCGGTACAACACGGTGGTTTTTTTAAAAATCTGCTTTGCACACCTCTTTATTTTTCTTGGTGCACTCTGCACAGTGTTGAGCGATGCTTGAACGAACGGTGTCTGAAGAAAGGTTATCGTGTTCCATGAGCCGAACGTTCAAGCATCGCCCGGTCTGTCCAATATACACTTGTTTGCAAGAAAGCGGTATCTCGTAGACTACATACAACTCCCAAATGAACGACATCCAACTCGCCCAACTCAGCATTCTTCTGCTCCTCCATGTCCACCGGTGATTCGGACGCCACAGCACTAACACGGGAACGAGCATCACCAGCAGCATTCTCCGGGCCATGGACGTGACGGAACCCACTGTATCTCGGAGATAAAACACAGTTGGAGGATCTCGTGTACGGTGTAGGAGCTGCGGTTACTTTGAAAGGCAAACGTCCAGGACTTATTGTTCGTGATGACGTGGAAGTCCTGGCCCTCAAGGAAGTGGCGAAAATGCTTGATGGCGAGGTACACAGCGAACAGTTCTCGACCCAAGGTGCTGTATTTAGTTTCAGGTGGCTTCAGCGTTTGGGAGAAAAAACCAAGAGGCTGCCAGCTAGAGACGTGCTGCTCGAGAACTGCGCCGACGGCAATGCTCGAGGCGTCGGTGACGAGGCGCAGTGGAGCGTCAGGAACTGGATGTTTGAGCAAAGTGGCGTCTGCGAGCGCCTTCTGGGCAGCAGCAAATGCAGCGGCAGCGTCTTCAGTCCACTCAAGTGGCGCAGCAGAATCTTTTTTAGTAGCCAAAAGATCGGTCAGAGGCTCCTGGAATGAGGCGCCCTTCGGGAGAAAGCGGCGATGAAAGTTCAGGCGGTCGAATAATTCTTGGAGCTTTTTAAGTGAGGTGGGGGCTGGAAAATCTTGAAAGGGTTTGACTGCTGTCGAGAGGCCGAATACCTTGTGGAGTGAGAAGGTGGCCTAGGAACTCTACTGTAGCTACGCCAAAAAAGGCACTTGTTCGGGGTTGATGACGAGCCCATATTCATCAAGTCGGTGGAAGAGGGCGCTCAGATGAGTTTGATGCTCAGAACCGGATGAACCCGGATGAATTTGCGAGGAGATCATCGATGTAAGCGAACGCGAAGTCGAGGCCTCGCGCAACCTCGTTGATAGTTCGCTGAAAATTCCGTGAGGCACTCCGCAAGCCAAAAGGCATCCGCACATACTCAAAGGGGCCGAGCGGTATGCTAATGGCCGTCTTCGGAATATCAGCGGGCTCCACAGGAATTTGATGATAAGCATTGACTACGTCAATTTTAGAGCAGATTGTGCACCCAGCCAGATTTCATTTGAAGTCTTGTATGTGATGAAGGGGATAACGGTCAGGTAAAGTGTGAGCATTGAGGGCGCGGTAATTTCCACATGGTCTCAGGTCGCCCGGGTCTTTCTTTGCCGCCATGTGAAGTGGCGATGCCCAGTTGCTAGAGGAAGGGCGTATTATGCCGAGTTCAAGCATATGTTAGAACTGACGGCGAGCGATAGCGAGGCGTTCTCCCGATATGCGGCGAGGGTGAGCAAACACCTGAGGTCCCGAAGTCACAATGCGATGGGTGATCGAGTGCTTCACTGGTGACTCACTGGTGGGCGGCTTTGTGAGGTTGGGAAAATCAGCGAAAACTTTCGCATGTGGCGAAACTGGGTCGATAGCGCGAAACCCCGTCGCCGCAGTGGTGGAGAGCACGCCGTTGGCGAAGAGGTGCGTGCTGAGGTCTATGAGGCGATGAGCTTGCATGTCGACTGCTAGCTGAAGAAGCTGAGGAAGTTCGCGCCGAGAACAGCTTGGGATGCGTCAGCGATAATGAACATCCAACGAAACGTGTAGCGCAATCCCAGGTTAACGTAAGGAACCGTTGGCCTTACTTGCGAATGGGTGAGTTGACAATCGCTTGTAGCGGGAGGTCTGGTTGTTGCGAGAGCGATCTGCCCAAGAGGCCGCTATGACGCTGACCTGTGCTCCCATGTCGACCAGGAAGCGAGCGCCAGTGATCTCCTAAACATGTTTTTATTTGTTTATGTTTGGTTTGCAATGCATATGTAAACCAAGGACGAGTAATCAAAAGGCGTTATACAACACATGACTAAGCACTGCCCTCCTGTACAAAAACAAATTAAAACGAACGTTCAAAGCATTTGTCAGCAACCGACTTCGAAGAGAAAACGCAAGTTAAATTGTCAGTACTATACAGAATTGCTTACCAAAAAAGAAACAAGGGCGTTTACTTATACAGCACTGCCACGAAAGCAGCATATTATGCACGGCTTCTTTATAACTTTGGTCACTTCATTTTTCAATTGGCATAGAAAGTAGCGGGGAGTAAGCATTTGGAACTCGCGGTATCACAAATGTCAACATTTGGTGGCCATAGTTAGTGGGGGACTTTGAAACATGGAAATTAGCTGTTCGGACGTTATACAGACCAGACATGTGCAGATGTGTGTTCTGAAACGTTTCTTTAGTGTATATTATTTGATTTTTTATGTATGCAGCCAGTTTTTAGCATACATGTTTTTTTATTTTAAGTCACGTGTGTTTTCTAAAACCCTCCCCTGTGTCTTGGAAGAGTGTGACATTGAATATAGCTAGGATAGCCCTTCTTTGCAGCTAAAATTAATTTGCTATATTAATAAGTGTTGTTGTTCCTTACAAAAGTAGCCCGTAATGTATATAATACTGAAGTATAGAATAGTATAGCTATAGTTTGCATCTGAGAGGTACAAGTTTTCGGAGTCTCTATCGTGCCCACTGGCCGCGACACTTTACTGCGAAAATAGCGTGAATGGCCATTTCACAGTATGTGATGGTCGAAAATTACTCCTGAAATTTAAATAATTTTAATGAAGTAGAGTTGAATTTTGAAATTTTAGTTGAAAGCCTTCAGTAATGATGTTGTTTTTGGCTCTAAATAAGACATATTTAGTCTGTTTAACATTTAGTTTCAATAGGTAAGATTCCAGCCATGAATAAATTTCCTGTAGCCATACGTTTGGCTCGAGCCGCCTGGCAAGACCATCAAGTCGACATTCGATGCTGGCAAGCTGAAACTCTGCGGCAGTAGAGGCGGACTGGTCACAGAGCTGACGTTGGGGAGCCGTGAGTAGTCCGCAACATGGTCAGCGAGTTCAGCGAGTTTGTCTAATGCAACATCACCCGCAGCTACAAGGATGAGGAACATGTGTTGGGGAAGACGCTGAGAGAACAACTCACGCAGAAGTGGGTCGTGCTGAATAGCGGAGTCTCCTAGAAGCTGGCGCATGCTACGGAGGAGCTGCGAAGGGCGGCTGTCACCAAGCTCTGTAGCGCTGAGGAGCTGCTAGAATTTGCTGCGCTCGGACGCTGACTTGCGGTCGATGATAGCCGCCTTCAATGTGTCGAAGGGTCGAGCCGAGTCCGGCAGGCTGATGACGTCCACTAATTCCTCAGCGACGTCATGAGGCAGGGACGACACGAGGTGGAGGAACTTGATCTTCTGGCTATTGATACTTCGCAGCTGGAAATGTTCAGGAGCCAGGCGCGGGGACTATTGGGCCAAAATGGCAGCAGGCTGACTGGCTGGAACGCGGCCACAGAAGCACCGAAAGGCTGAGCGTTCTGGGACGGGTCGCCGCCGGTAGGAAGGGCGGAAGAGCCAGCAGAATCCATGTAGAAGGATGGGGTTGCTTGCTCGAAGCTGCGTAGCCAAATCTGACGGAGCTAAAGCGAGGAAGAACCAGCTGCGACAGCGTTGAGGTCCGAACTGATGTTGTTGTTGTTGCCTTGGTAACATGGCACATACCCACGACGGTGGATTGGCCATGGTTCATTGGGGAGACCTCATAGAATTGGGTAAACTGGTGTCAAGCTAATTATTGTGCCTTGGGTGAAATTGTAGAGTAAGTTAAAAGAAAAGGAATAAACAAAATGTCGTGAGATAATATTTGAGAAATAAATAATTAAATGTATGAAAATACCCAAACGCTCTTTTAAATGCGTAAATTTTGGAAACAATTAGCAACGGAATCTGCCGGTAGCTGTTATATAATAATGGAGGTATTCGCAAACTTGACGCAATGCAAAACCCCTGGCGCTCACGCCGAAAGAGAGGAGGAGGGGAACCGACAATGGGCATTTCTAGGTGTGCTCTCCTCTGTTGTGCAAACCACCGGCAAGAGAGTAGGAAATGCTCCAATGTCTTGACTTCACCACAAGCCGCACAAAGGTCTGTGGGACTGAACCCGCAGCTATATAAGTAAAGATTTAAACGGGAAATCCTGTACCGCATTAGTGTCATGGCTACCGCACACTGCGGGGTTTTACGTGCACAAGCCTTTCATGGGTGCATGAGATGTTGGTAGTCAACAGTAGAGAGTAAGGTATTGTTGCCCGTGGTGGGTATAAACTGAAAACGCTGAAATCGAGTCACACCGAAAAGAACAAGATTAGGGACGCTGCAGGCAACAGGTGCATTTAGAGCTGATTTCGCCAAAAAGTCTGCTGCTTCACTTTGTAAAATACCAGAGTGGTCTGGTATTCATACGAAGCGCACCTCTTTCACCCATTCAGGAATATAAAAACTTTAGTGAGCGTCTCAAAAAAGTGTTTCGTGGGGACTCCAGCGCCAACAAAACAGGGAGACAATCTGAGAGGAATATCACCTGAGAAACAGTTGTAAGAATTTTCAAAGCGGCCAGCCCAAGAGCCATAAGCTCTGCTAAAAATATGGTTGTGTAATCCGGGACTCTAACCGAAAAGCTCCACGAGAGAGAGACTGAAAAAATACCACCCGCTGCCTTCCGGCCGGCCTCAGACGCATCTGTAGCAATCACAGTATGTTGCGGGAAATGGGCAAGGTGATCAAAGAGGAGCCCAGTTAATGTCCTTGCAGGCAGATGCTTCGCATTAGGTGGGAAAATATAATCAAAAGCAATATCCACCGAGGACGCTGCCCAACCAACTCTGCATACAAAATTGAGATACACACCAATGTTGGGTAAAAGGTTCTTAGTAAAAACAGCTTGAGCGATGTGGAACCTTGGACATAGAGGAGTGAGAAAGAGGGTGGGTGCGAGACGAAAATAGGTGTAGCCACACCAGGAGCCGGCTCAAATGCCCGAAAAAAAGTCCTGACTGTTAAAAAGTTAAGACGGCAGTCAAGGTCGGGAATAAGAGCCTCCAGGTACAGAACTGCGGTAGAAACTGATTGAGGGAGATCTAGGCAGAGGCGCAGTGTGCGCTCTTCTATCCGCAGCAAAGGATGAATCTTATATTTAGGGGAGCACGAAAAAAGTATGGAGCCAAATTCCGAAATGTGTCTGACTTAGGCTTTGTAGAGAAGTGCAAGCGTGTCCCATTGCTTGCAAAATTTTCTATTACTTATTCGTAGTAGCCTGCCTAGTGCACGCTGAACTTTCTCAACGTTAGTCTTGATGTGAGGCCGCCAATCCAAACTGGCATCATAAATAACACCTAGATACCTCAAAGATTCCGCCTGAGGTATGCTGAGCTAGGCATAGTGTAGCGAGATATATAAAGGCATGCTGTTTTTAAAAACTCGCCCACTGCTTTTGTGCAATTTAGTAGCAAATTTAATGTATCCAGCCAAACCTCGGGCGCATTGAGGTAATCTTGGAGAGAACGATATACGGCATGAATGTTTGTTGCAGAAGCAATGAAGGCTGCGTTATCTGTATAAACATATACTGTAACGTCAGGGTGTACGGGAATGTCGCACATCAGCAGATTGAATAGAAGTGGCGAAAGTACAAAACCTTGTGGCACGCCTCTGGTCTGGGCATAGGTGTTTGAGGTGAAGAAACCGTCAGAGCAAACGAACTGCCGTCCTGTCAAAAATTCGCGGATACATGCATAAATGTAGTACGGCGGGTGCAATAATTCCAATTTAGAGAGAAGAATCGAATATTCAACACTGTCGTACGCTTGGGCAATGTTAAGCGTCAATAATGCTCATACTTCATTCTTGCGCATAGCAAGGCTTACACTGCTCTCTAAATCGGCATCGGCAGAAGAAATAGAGCATCCGCGGCGAAAGCCAATCTGGGCAGAGCTTAATGCGTTGACTTCTGAAACATGCGCTGATAGGCGGCTGTGCTCAATTCTTTCGATGAGCTTTACCAAATTGAGTGTTAGAGCTATCGGCCGAATGTGATCAATATGGAAGCCTTTCTTTGTATATTTTAAGAGCAATATTATTTTCGTCACCTTCCAGGAGTTCGGCAACCATGCAGTGTCAAATGATGCTTTGACCAGATCGAGGAGGTCCTGAGTGATGGTTTAGGTTTATGGGGGTTTAACGTTCCAAAGCGACTCAGGCTATGAGGGACGCCGTAGTGAAGGGCTCCGGAGATTTCGGCCACCTGGGGTTCTTTAACGTGCACTGACATCGCACAGTACACGGGCCTCTAGAATTTCGCCTCCATCGAAATTCGACCGCCGCGGCCGGGATCAAACCCGCGTCTTTCGGGCCGGCAGCCGAGCGCCGTAACCACTCAGCCACCGCGGCGGCTGGTCCTGAGTGAAGACTTGCGTTAAAATTTTCAACATACAAACCGTAACACCACCCCAACCCGAAGCAGAGGATTGCGTTAATGAAAATGTCGTTGAGCATGACGTCTGAGGAAAAGGTGACCACGTTGGCTGTGCTTCACAGAACTTGAGAAAAAGCTTAAAGAAACACTGCGCCATAGATGCGATTAACCAGTGGTAAGACGTTTGCCTGTGTGTGGTGCAGCTAAGCCTATTCTTAGAATTGCGCCAACAAAATTACCGCACATCGTTAATAAAAAAATTTAGTACTTATTTAAGGCAAAAGCGCGTTTCGTTAAATCTGAGAGAGGTTAAGAAACAGTCGATCCTGTTTTTTGTAAGAACATAAATTCTGTGTAGTGCTGTTTTTAGCATAACAAGGCCCGCCAAACATGAACAAAAAAACCAGGCGACTGTGTTTTTCACTGCCCCAATTGCAGCACTCCCAGGTGCGCTTTAAACGAATAAACCAGCTAAAAATCTATAATTGCATTCAGTTACCGATTTGTAATGATTAAAAAGTCAAGTTTAACAACTTAGATAAAATTTTTTCTAATCACAACTTAGTTTACCACGTTATTAACTTGATTCATATTTCTTCTAACGTCCGCCAACTCTGATATTCCTGTGCCCATCAATTCATCCTTTTACATAAAAGCCTATACTTTAAATTATCTGCAGCTTTCCAGAAACGCCTGGTATGCCAGCTGCGCCACATCGACATTGTAAAGATGGGCTTACGGTGGCGTTCTCTATTCCGCATTCGCAGAGGTTAGCCAAGGAGGGACCATGGCTCATATACGAAGGTCCCGTGGCACGGAGCATGGTGGATGCCGTGCGGCAGGCTGGCGGAGTTCTTTCCACCGAAGACCTGGCCGCACACCTTGCTTCAACCGAGCCCCTGGAGGAGGAGCCCATTTCCACCACCTACCGTGGTGACGTCAGAGTTCATACCACCCCGCTGCCCACCCAGGGTGCTGTGTTGCTCGAGGCACTCAACATTCTTGAGAGATTCGATCTCCAAGGTGCGTCAGTGACCGCAGCAGTGGTCTTGTAAAAAAGGTTCCGGTGAGCTTTCATTTCCTCTAGGTACATATTGTCACGTAGTGGTGACGGCAGTCGAAGCAGCGATGAAGACGGACGAAAGGGTCTTGTAAAAGAACTGTTTATTGGGCTGACTTGCACCCAAAATGGACTGAATCACTCGGCGGCGGCGAAGCGACAAGCGTGCTCGGCGGTCGTCGAACAGAATGCCCGCCGCTGTCGGCCGTGCTCAATTTAAAGCTGATAGCGAACATTCGAGATAAAGGGCGCAAAGTTACTAGAACATTCCGGAACAACGTAGAATCAGCTTTGCCTGGCTGCGATCAATCGAGATAAATCTAGTCGCGTCTTGCGTGGCAAACAAAGCGATAAAGTGGTGTCGCGGCAGATTTGAAAAACGAACAAACACTGCAAATATTCGCGGCATTACTCCCCTCTCAAAGAAGCATCGACCCGATGCATTAAAACAAATAATGCGACTAGTAAGGGAAAAAAAACGGATCTTGCGAAAAAAGAGCATGGAAACGCAGCGGCCTTTAGCGCGCATAATACGGCTTCAGACGGACTTCATGGACAACTTCTGGTCGTACGCGGCGTCGCTGGGATGCAGTCATTGCGTCAGAGATGACTTCATAATCCAGTTCACCCAGCCGACGAAGAACCTTGTACGGGCCGAAATAGCGGCGCAAAAGCTTTTCACTCAATCCACGGCGGCGAATGGGCGTCCACACCCAGACTTGGTCTCCTGGCTTGTATTCCGCGTTGCGTCTTCGTAGGTTGTAGCGTCTGGCGTCGGACCGCTGCTGATCTTTTATCCGTAATCGGGCAAGCCTTCGAGCTTCTTCTGCGCGTTGAAGGTAGGCGGCAACGTCGACGTTCTGTTCTTCTGTAACGTTGGCCAGCATGGCGTCTAGCGTCGTCGTGGCATCCCTGCCATGGACGAGCTTAAAATGCGTCATCTGGGTGGTCTCCTGCACTGCGGTGTTGTAGGCGAAGACGACGTAAGGCAGGATGACATCCCAGGTTTTGTGTTCGGCATCGACATACATAGCGAGCATATCGGCGATGGTTTTGTTCAGGCGCTCGGTCAGTCCGTTGGTCTGCGGATGGTATGCAGTTGTCCTCCGGTGGCTGGTTTGGCTGTAGCGCAGGATGGCTTGCGTGAGTTCCGCCGTAAATGCTGTTCCTCTGTCCGTGATGAGCACATCGGGGGCACCGTGTCGAAGAAGAATGCACTCCACAAAAAACTTGGCCACTTCTGCTGCTGTTCCGTTCGGTAGGGCTTTCGCCTCGGCGTAGCGGGTCAGGTAGTCGGTCGCTATGATGATCCACTTATTTCCAGATGTTGACGTTGGAAAAGGGCCAAGCAAGTCCATGCCAATCTGCTGAAAGGGCCTTGAGGGAGGTTCAATGGGGTTCATAAATCCTGCTGGTCGTGTGGGAGGAGTCTTTCGTCGCTGACAATCTCGGCATGTTTTCACATAGTGTGCGACATCGGCAGACAGTCGGGGCCAGTAATACTTGTCTTGAATGCGGCGGAGGGTGCGAGTAAACCCGAGATGTCCAGCTGTCGGCTCGTCGTGTGAAGCCTGTAGAACTTCTTCGCGGAGACAAGTAGGTACAACAAGGAGGTAGGCTGTTTTGTTCGCTGTAAAGTTCTTCTTCACTAGGACCTCATTCTGCAAACAGAAGGAAGACAGTCCTCGCTTGAATGAAGCGGGGGGTGAATAAACCTTGCCTTCCAGGTACTCGATGAGGCCTTTTAGTTTGGGGTCCGAGCGTTGCTGCTGAGCAAAAGAGCTTGCGCTGATGGGTCCCAGGAAAGCGTCCTCATCGTCGTCCAGCGGCGGTGCATCTACAGGGGCTCGTGAGAGGCAATCGGCGTCAGTGTGCTTGCGTCCGGACTTGTAAACGACGGTGACGTCTAACTCCTGGAGACGCAGACTCCATCGAGCGAGTCGGCCAGAGGGATCCTTCAAATTGGCAAGCCAGCAGAGCGCGTGGTGGTCGCTGACCACCTTGAACGGCCGTCCGTAGAGGTAGGGGCGGAATTTCGACGTAGCCCAGATGATGGCAAGGCACTCCTTCTCAGTGGTCGAATAGTTAGCCTCGGCCTTGAAAAGGGAACGGCTAGCGTATGCGATGACCTTCTCCAGCCCGTCACTTTTTTGAACGAGAACGGCGCCTAGTCCCACGCTGCTTGCGTCGGTATGAACTTCAGTATCGGCGTTTTCATCAAAATGCGCAAGGATCGGTGGGGACTGTAAACGACGCTGAAGTTCCTTGAAGGCTTCTGCTTGCGGCGCTTCCCATTTAAACGGCACGTCTGCCTTCGTCAGTTGGGTCAGGGGCTCGGCGATGCGCGAAAAGTTTTTCACAAATCGTCGGTAATATGCGCATAGTCCGAGAAATCTGCGCACTGCTTTCTTATCGGCCGGCGGTTGAAACTGTTCAATAGCAGCTGTTTTCTGCGGGTCTGGGCGTACTCCTTCCTTGCTAACGATGTGGCCTAGAAACAGCAGCTCTTCGTAGGCAAAGTGGCATCTCTCTGCTTTCAAGGTTAGGCCAGACGACTTGATTGCGTCTAGTACTGTTCGAAGTCTTTTGAGGTGCTTTTCAAAGTTCGAGGCGAAGACAACGACGTCATCTAAATGTACCAGACAAATTTTCCACTTCAGGCCTGCCAGCACTGTATCCATTACTCGCTGAAACGTCGCTGGTGTGGAAAAGAGACCAAATGGCATCACCTTGAACTCAAACAGCCCATCCGGAGTTATGAATGCTGTCTTCTCGCGATCTCTTTCGTCGACCTCAATTTGCCAGTAGCCGCTATTGAGGTCCATCGATGAGAAATATTTGGCGTTGCAGAGGCAGTCCAGTGTGTCGTCGATGCGGGCGAGGGGGAAGACGTCCTTCTTTGTTATGTTGTTCAAGCGGCGGTAATCCACGCAGAATCGAAGTGCGCCGTCTTTCTCACTAGAACAACCGGTGCCACCCATGGGCTGTTTGAAGGCTGGATGACGTCGTCGCGAAGCATTTCTTCGACTTGGTCCCGGATGGCTTGTCGTTCTCGCGGAGACACACGATAGGGGCTTTGACGGAGAGGTGGGACGTGTTGATCCTTTATAATGCGATGCTTGGCAATTGGCGTCTGTCGCACCTTCGGCGATGTCGAAAAGCACTCACTGTAGTTTTGAAGCAGATTGCGGATCTGGTCTTGTCTGCTCCGGTGCAGGGCTGGGTTGATGTCGAAAGTGGGCGAGTTCTCTTGGTAAGGCGGATCTTCTGCGGAGGGGTCGGAGAGGGCGAAGGAGTCTCGTACGTCAGATATTTCGTCGTAGAAAGCAATCGTCGTTCCTCTGTTAATATGCCGGTATTCTTCGCTGAAGTTAGTCAGAAGTACTTCGGCCTGGCCATTGAGGAAATGTGCGATGCCTCTTGCGATGCTGATTCCTCGGTCTAGTAGCAACTGCATGTTCCCCTCGATGATGGCTTGAGTGTTTATGGCTTTCGTGGCACCTACGGTCACGATAACGCTTGAACGGGGTGGGACGCTCACTTCTTCCTCCAGGACACTTAGGGCAACGTGATTTTCCCGAGTTTTCATCGAAGCGATGGCTTCGTCCGTCGAAAGCGTGATCAGCTTGGATCGCAGGTCGATGATCGCCTGATGCTCATTGAAGAAATTTATACCCAAGATCACTTCGCGGGAGCATTGCGGTAGCACAACAAAGGTCGCAGGATAGGTATGTCCTTTGACAGTCACTCGCGCTGTGCATCGTCCTGATGGCGTAATGAGGTGGCCCCCAGCGGTGCGAATTTGTGGGCCGACCCAAGCCGTTGTGACTTTTCTGAGCTGCGCAGCGAATGTTCCATTCATCACCGAGTAATCGGCTCCTGTGTCGACTAGAGCGGTGACTTTCCGGCCGTCGATAGTCACTTCTAGGTCGGAGGTCCTGGCTCTTGCATTGCATGTCGCTCTCGGCGTCGGGTCGCGGCTTCGTCGCGTATGCGAGTCACGGGTTGGGCGTGTGGTCGAAGCTCCTCTGGGTGGCGTCGTCGATTTCAAGGTAGCTTGCGTCGTGGTCGAGGTTCTCATTGTGTGCGGCGTCGGTACAGCGAGTGTCGGTTCTTCATGCGGCGTCGCGGGTGCATCGTCTTCATGGGACGTGGTCGGTGGAGGATCTTCGGCGTTTAGCTCGTGAGCAACCTCACCTCCAGAGGTTGCTGCCTTTAGTTTCCCCTACAGGGGCTGGGAGACCTTCCTCGTACCGCGGCTGCGTAGCTGCGGCGTGGCGACGCAAAACGCGAGGTTGACGGCGATGGTGAGCGCGAAAAGCGGTTCGGCGTGTACTCTTCTCGACGCAGGTACTCGTCGATTTCGTGCGGACGTTGTCCGAAGCGTGGTCGTGGGGCGTTAACGGCAAATCCTCGAAGACCGATACGTCGGTACGGGCAGTGACGAAGAATATGGCCGGCCTCACCGCAATGGAAGCACAACGGCCGGTTGTCGGAAGTCCTCCAGGCGTCGCATTTCCTGGGGCTTGAGCGTCGGTCATAGGCTGGGCGGGCGGGGGCTGGGAGGCGGCGTTGTGGAACGATTGGCTCATCTCGGGGAGGACGTGGGGGTTGTCGCTGGGGCTGAGCAGTACTTACTGCAGCGGCGTAGGTCATGGCCTGGGGTTCTGTGGCCGTCGGGGTGCCAAGTGCCTGTTGCACTTCTTCCCGTACCACATCCATCAGAGTCGCTTCTTGTGGCTGTGGGGAAGATGGCAGTAATCGGCGTAGCTCCTCTCGGACGATTTCGCGGATAAGTTCCCGCAAGCTGTCGCTGGTGGTGGCCGGCGTGTCCGAACGGATTGCACAGGCAGAGGAAGGGCGATTGTACTGCCGAGCTCGAACGTCGAGGGTCTTCTCAATCGTGCAGGCTTCTTGCATAAACTCCTCGACTGTTTTTGGCGGCTGGCGGACGAGGCTTGCAAAGAGTTGTTCTTTTACGCCGCGCATTGAAAACTGAACTTTCTTTTCCTCGGTCATCCCGGGATCGGCGCGGCGAAATAGGCGCTTCATCTCCTCGACGTAACTGCGGACGGGCTCATTCGGAAGCTGGATCCTGGACTCGAGAAGTCGTTCGGCTCTTTCTTTCCTCACGACACTGGTGAATACCTTCAATAGTTCTCTCTTGAATAGCTCCCATGTCGTAAGGGACGACTCGTAGTTTTCGTACCACGTGCGTGCGGAGCCATCCAATGAGAAAAAAACGTGTCCAATCTTAGCCTCATCATCCCACTTGTTGAATGACGCCACGCGCTCAAATTGGTCCAACCATTCTTCAGGGTCTTCGACTAGGGATCCACTGAAAGTTGGCGGCACCCGCGGCTGCTGCAGTATGATCGGTGTCGACATCTTCGGCGAGGTTGCGGTGCTCGTAGCAGCGTCTTTTCGCTGTCTGGTGCGGTCCGGCAGTTACCCAAACTCAGGCTCCTCTCCCTGGAGACGTCGGCTGGCTCGCTGAGCTGCTGGTTCGTCCTCGGGTGTGAAGCGCTTAGGGCTGGGTTCACGACTTGAAGGGGGCGTCCGGAACATGGAAGGCTACCCAGCACCTCCACCAGATGTCACGTAGTGGTGACGGCAGTCGAAGCAGCGATGAAGACGGACGAAAGGGTCTTGTAAAATAACTGTTTATTGGGCTGACTTGCACCCAAAATGGACTGAATCACTCGGCGGCGGCGAAGCGACAAGCGTGCTCGGCGGTCGTCGAACAGAATGCCCGCCGCTGTCGGCCGTGCTCAATTTAAAGCTGATAGCGAACATTCGAGATAAAGGGCGCAAAGTTACTAGAACATTCCGGAACAACGTAGAATCAGCTTTGCCTGGCTGCGATCAATCGAGATAAATCTAGTCGCGTCTTGCGTGGCAAACAAAGCGATAAAGTGGTGTCGCGGCAGATTTAAAAAACGAACAAACACTGCAAATATTCGCGGCAATATGAAAGAATAGGCAACAGAATGAGTAAGCAATAACTGCGTGATCGAAATCACGTTTCCAGCCTATAACTAGCCAAGCCAAGTATGAAATATTCTTTACTCGGCATCGCAGAGCGAATTACCATATCAAATTGAACAGTAACCCTGAATGAGAGACCCTGACAAATGCCTTGCTGAAATCAAGAAAAATTACGTCGATTTGACCAGCGTTTTCAATGAAGTGCTCTTCCAGAAAATCACATAGACTGTGGCGCCTTTTTGTCCTTTAAGTAATTTTGAGAAACTGTATGACCGGACGGTTTTCCGTTGATTATTGTCACCGAACTTGAAGTTGCAGAGTGATCCCGTCGGACCGTTTTGCAGGCCTGCAGCGTGTTCCTGGCGACTTCGAGCACCTGCTGATCGAGGCGCTCCGCCATGCCATCGCCGACGGACTACGGCACGTGGCTGACGCCGCCTCCGGAGGCTCGGTGGAAGAACTGCTCTCCAAGGAGTGCGCTGTCAAGCTGAGGGATCTGGTGAAACTGGACAGGTAGACCAGCACCGGTTGCTTGTTAAACGAGGTTCGCGGCGAAGTGCGGAAAAGAACAGGGCGAAGACGCCGCTGGCCCGATTCGACTGAAACACCGTAACATCACTGAAGCCTGCTTGCGGCTCACAAAGGAGTAGTCCTTTGGACTGAGTTGCGCTTAGTCGCAGATAACACTATTCAGTGGTGAGCAGATGATGGTCATGTAAACTCAAGTGCAGCTGCTTGTTATAAAATAGCATAAGCTTTGGCAATTCAAATTGCTCAGAATATCTTGGGCCAGCGATGCCATTCACCTAAATGTGCGCTGCGTGCAAAGGATACCGATGTAGTTAAATGCTGCCTCAATATGATCTCGCATCAGTCTCCACATTTTTCAACCCACACATTGTGAGGACGCTAAACAACGAGCGAATTGGGGCGTTCCTTCCGTACAGCGACGCCCAGCAGTTTAAGTAAAGACTTGCATGTGCTTCGTTTACATGCATGTGGAGCTTTGTGCCCCACTTAAAACCTTTCCGGTTTAACTGCGACTTTGTTCCACACATTTATTTATTTGTCTGCCTGGAACGTCGGCTCTATTTAAATATATATACCGAACTTGTGTTCCACCTACAGCCTTTACAGTTAACTGGGACGCTGTTCCACATATCTGCTGTTCCACATACTGTTCCACGTAGTTGTTAACTTGTCTGGAACATGTTTCTCAGTTATATATGTGGAACTGTGAAGTTTCACTGAAGTTCCAATTACTAAGTGAAACTTATGTGGAAGCAGATTGAGAGTGAGTAAGTAAAGCCTTGTCAACACGAAATCGTGTGTCTCCAAATATCGGTAAAGTCGCAAGTTTTTCCCGCCACGCCTTCACCTTCCATCGATGCTATGCATTTGCTGCTGTTAGTTTTGAGACGTTTTTCGAGCGGAACACAAACATCTAGAAATTATTACTGGAGAGAACTAAATGCAAAGGCCGCTGCCGACAGGTGACTGAATAACAGCGCAGAGACAAGGGACAGAGTAAGCAGACAGGATCGGCGCAAGCAGCTGTGCTGTATTAGAAAGGAACACAAAACAATAATGTTTTTTTTCACAGCCATGGATTGCGTGTGGAACATCAAAAGGCATACTAATACTTCGGTCATTTGAATCGAGGTATTTTAGTTCACAATCATGAACGCATACAGAGGGGGTGCCGCGCACGAGTCATGGGCTTTGGAATATGAAACCCTTCACTGAGTTCCTTTGTTCACTTATCTTTGCGTTTGTACAGGATTCTGGTTTATTCAAAAAAGCGAGTGCACGATTCTTCAGAATGATTAGGTAGGTTATTACGCGGACAGCGCCCTGTACTGGAAAGCGAGATTTTAGGATGGAGCCCATTTCAAGGAAATGTTGTGGTCTCGTAGGCGGGTATTCAAGCATTGTTTTGACCTGTAGATGTCTCCTTAGGCGTGAATCGCACTTCATACACAACTCCTTCAGCACAAAATGCAAACCACAAGCCATGCTTTATCTGGCACCTTTTTGTTTTTCGTCTTTTCCGCTTCACTTCCTTGCCTCCAACATAAACTTTGGCGCAAATTTCGCCCACATTATTAGGAGCAGAAAAGAGTGCATCTACGACATATCTTCTGCCTAATTGCTTCAAACGGTGGGACATTTGGTGAATGCACTGCAAGACGCCGAGTTTTTTTCATTTTTATCTTTTTTAGAAGTCACGGGTGGCTCCTGTCCACCACATGATTTTACTTTTTTTAACATGTTACTGCATGCAAGTACTGTGACATCATCCGAAAAACCTGCTGTCCTTAGTCGCTGAACCTGTTGATTAAAACTTGCACTGAAAGCATGCACGCACGACTTTGAAATGGCAGCACCTATGCAAGAAACTGCAAAACTATCTGCTTGACTATCTTCGAATGCGCTGAATGGAAGCTGCGCAAGTACTTTTCAGATCTCTCTAGAACGGACCAGCACATAAGGTTCGGCTTTTCTACCAATAACATATGTAAGAACTGTAGCTAATTCTTGCGAGGGGTCTCACAGGTGAAATAAAAACCGTGTCCACTAATGTCTAAGTGCTGCGAAATGCCATTGACCTGCCTGTTGAGGTCATCGTCCTCAATGAAAACACATAATCATCCACATATATCAAAGTGCGTTTTGTACGGGCCCCCAAATTACTTTCAATAGCTTTATTTACATAACTAAGAAAGATCTTACTTAGTACCGGAACCACTTTTGAACCAGTGCACAACCACCCTTTTTTAGTGTACAATTCTCGTTACCATTCAACAAAAGTGGACATAAGATAAAACGACAAAAGCCTGAAAATGATCCAACCCAGATTTCGCATTTTGAAATGAATTTCTCTTCATCGCTGTCATCTTTTATACATTTAGTAACACATCGCAGAAGGCTATTGTGCGGAAGTGAGAAAAATAAATCCTGAACATCTGTACGGAACATGCCGCACACGTCCGGGTTATCACACTTCAAATAGTGAAGAATAGCCAGAGAATTAAACAAAAGAGAGAGATCAAGAATCGCTAGTGAACCAA